>JAZHYW010051940.1:0-117916 GCA_037355805.1 Ixodes ricinus
TTGCCAGAACAACGCGGAAAATATATTCTCAATTTAGCGGTTCAACCGGTTCGAACCGGTTCGAACCGGTTTGAACCGTTATTTTTTGCTCCCCGGAACTGAACCGGAACCGAACCGAAAGCCGTGAACCTGAACCCGAACCGAACCGATAAAAATTTCGGTCTGACACTCTGGCAGTAAGAGACCATTTCATGCTTTAAAGGGGCGATGCAACAATTTTTGCACTTTGCGCAAATACCGCTTAGAACGGATCCCTGATATTAATGACCTATGAAACACGCGTTCGTTTTTGACCCCACGCAATAGAAGTCCCAGAAAAAAATTAAAGAAAAACGAGCAGCGTTCACCCCCTCAACTCGCAGCCAGAACAAGCGGCCACGTGACCTGGAGCCGCTTATATGCCGCCAATGTTGATCATAGCCACGCGCTGGGGTTGGCAAAGCACAGGACACGCGCTGAGTTCCCGACATTGTTATGGCTCGGCTATTGCCGTCGTTGCAGCGACTGGACACGGGCCACTACCCGAATGCTTCTCGAGCTAGTAATTATTGCGAGCCCAAATCGAGTGCCCACGCAATGCTCGGGTCCAATCTATGAACCGCATTCAAATATCGTCACTGGAGGGTACTGCGATCCCCACGTTACGTCATCAAATTTTGCAAAGGAGAGATTGAATGAAAATGACCGCTTTTCTCCTTGAAATTACACCGCAACAAAGGAGTTTCTTGGCCAGTGGCGTTGCGTGCGAGTATCCTTGAGTCCCAGTAGTGCCAGTAAGCTCGTGTAAAGTGAAAAACGTTCCAACTGAATATCGTTGCACAGCTCCTTTAAAAAGCCTAATATATACGATCGTGTCCGTGTTGAGACACGCAAAGGATTACTTATGACCCGTATGACATGTGCTCGAGAGAAAATGCATATGATGCGACTTAGATTTCGAACGCAAGTTTTCGCCGTAAACGTATTCCTTGTTGCTGACGGTAACCGTGCATAAAATGTGCTCCCAGACATCAACTGATGCTAGAGCACACCTCGGCGTTCACTGACAGAGTTGGGAGAGCTGCGGGTGGAAAATCGCGGGAACTCACATGAGCGGCCTGTGGGTGCAGAGGATGAAATCTGGCTTGGAGTTCTTGTAGACCAGACGGGCGCTGGTCTGCAGCCACTGCCATTTGCCGTCTTTTGTGGACAGCCTGTAGGCGATTAGGCCTGAGGCGCCTGTCTTCAGCACTGGGGTCAAAAGAGAGGGACACAGGATGCGCCTTGGTGAGGGCAGGTATGCGCCCTCCAGTCACGTGGACGTATGCGCGGCTTCAATCGTCTAGAAACCTCTTTGGTAGCAGTAAACGATGAGGAACGACGATTTTGTTATGTCTGGTGTGAAGTTTATACGTTGTAACTTATAATATAAGTACATCTAGTAGATCTTAACCTCTTCCGTTCCTCGCCGATGGCAATGCATGGTACGGTGGCCCGAACATGTCTTCGACTGGTGTGTTAGCATTCTAATGCGCCCATACACCGAAAGTCATCATATAATGGCAACGAATCAGGTACGTTAGTAATGGTGATATACCTTTGGGTTCACTTTGATGGCGAGAATTTGCCCTAATCTCGTTAAGATGCTTTGAGTTCTCGCTAAAATGTATTGCCTACAATCTTACGAATATGTCTTCTGTCTTTTTAAGCCACCTTCGTTCAAGCCCTACAACAGCGCTTGTCGGAACAAGCTTTCAACACTTGTGAAATCACAGTGAAGGCGAGTAAAATGCTGACAGAACTAAAGCGCGATTAAATTTTTGTTTGAACATTATTTATTTTATTTGCTGCATTGAGTAGAGAGTAAAAAAGGGATTGGAGGTTTTTTCGCCAACGGTCCGTCCAACGATCTGCGGAGAGCGTTCAACGAATGCTGAGGCCCAATAACGGTTTGGTTTAAGACTGCGAATATCACAGGGTTGAAAGACTGGCTTGCAAAGTTGATCAGGGTGAATAGAACGCGCTTTGAGCCTGAGGCCGGCTTGCTCGAAGCAAAACGAATCGCGTCTTATTTAGGACAGTCTGAAAGTAAGTATGCATGCATGCAAAACTGCCGCACAAGCAGAGTCGAAGATTGCATCCACGTTCTGGCGCGCCTCAGGATTGGCAATGATCTGGTTTGGAAATTCAAATACATAATGATTTCACATCGGGTAAGCCGACCCAGGTCTCTTTCGAACAACATACAGATGTCAGAATGGAATGGCAATGCGTACAACTCAAGGCACGTTCCCTTTCTGCCACGAGAAAACTATATCTTGAGACCAGACGCCTTGAGAACACTAAATCGTCCTATCCCTCAGTATAGCCATCGCTACGCCCATTTAGTTGCTTTTACCTACGGAAACATTCCATTTGGGAGGCATATACATTAATCCGACTAAGTCTGTAGCTAAAGACAAAGCACAACAACAAGAAAAACGCGCCTCGACTGTTGTGGGACCCTGCTCGCGTGTAGCGTTGCACTCTAAGGAAATGAGCGGCAGCGTCTAAGATTAGTTCAGCGAATGGTGAGGCGGAACATCTGTTTAGACCTCAAAATGAAGTCTGCGCTGTGGCATTACGCAATGCAGGTATGACGCTTTGCATTGCGTATAACGCCACAGCGCAGACTTCATTTTTAGGGTCTAAAAGGACGTTTCGCGCTCATCAATTCGCCGAGCTAATTGTTTAGATCCGCGATGATTGGCTCTTTGAGTGTGCTGTCGGTAAGTAGACGCGCAGGCATTTCTTAGAGTGTGTTTCTTTTATGTTGTATCGTCGGTGAAACAAAAATCAGGTCACTCCTGAAATATAGTCATCAGCCCCCCCCCCCCCCTCCCTTCTCCCTTTTCTAAATGAAAAAAACCTAACTAAAACACACACATAAAAAAAAGTCAGTCAACATGTGCACAGTGTCTTAAAAAAAAAAAAAGAATCCCTATCATCGCTAATCAAACATTCCCGCACTTAAAAAAAAAAAGGCCCCATTTTTTAATTTTTTATTTGGGTCCCCACGCGACAAAAACGGTCACCTTTATACTAACTCTATCGAGGTCCGCGGACAGGAAAACAAAAACAGTACATAGCCAACAACACAGCTCATCCAGCATTTCCTTAGAGGTCTTCCCTTCTTCCTTTTCGGGCTCTGCTCAGCAAGCCATGCCAGCGCGGTCGGTCGTCTCCGAAGCAGAGATCGCGGGCGATGCGTTTAAAGCGAATGCCATTACATGCACGCACACGGCAGGGCCCGACGCATAAAAGGAAGGGGAACACCGTCGACGCGGAAGCAGCATCAGCAACGCGCATTGAGAATCGATACAACAGAGCAACTGAAACTGCATTTGTGGCCACCGCGCCGCGGTATGCGATTACATCTCCGCGCCCCGCGTACCGCAAAAACTCCCCCCCCCCCCCCTCAAAGCTCACTTTGATATCTGGAAACATGACAGAGAAGAAGGAAACATTCCGGAGAGCACGGGATGTACTTGTATACGCTTCAGGTACGCGTTAAAAGGAAGTCCTTTCGGCTTTCTTTTGTGTGTCTTTCATTTCGTTTTCAAACTCGGTGTTAGTTCTCCTTCGACTTCATCTCGTCTCGGTTCGTGGATCTGCCGTGGTGTCTTTCCCACGGCGTAATGTTTGCGCGCGCGGGGGAAGAGGGTGTATGCTCATTTTGCCGTTCAGTCCCGAAAATGATCGCTGTAAATCGTGCGCTTTGTTTGTGCAACACGATCGGAATGGAAAGAGCGAGAAAAAAGAAAAGGAAAGGAAGAGGTACGAATCGAAATTCGTGGCCAAGTATCGGCAGAGGAGAAGGCCGCGCTCGTACGCTCTGCCAAACGCGTGCATTACCGGTGTTCCATTTAAAATCGCTTCAACTGTTGCCTCTTGTTTTACTGTAACACAAACCATTTCTGTGCGCTGATTCACCCGTCTTCTTTCACCGAGCGAATTTTACTGTTTCTTGGTTTTCTTGTTGATGGGGATGCCAAGCAGCCCCAACAAGTTATTTCTTTATTCGAGCAATTCCCGCTGCTGCGTTCAATCAACGTCCTAGAAAAATCGTTTGTTAGGACAACAGTGTTTCTAATTTTGCGTCGACTGATACACAGTTATACCTTTTTTTATTTTCTTATCCTTCGATCATTGCTCGTGACGTCGCATCGTGGAAAGGCGAGGAGTGAGTCGAGGAGTGAGTCGACGTCTTCGTGTTACTCGCTAATGCATAGAGCGCTCTTGTTTTTTTTTGTTTTTTGTATTTAAGGCGAAAGTGGTTTGGGCGAACGCGACATCGGTGCGTTTTTGAATTTTACTCACATGGAATATTGACGAGCATGAAACTCTGCTGCCTATGCCCCGAAAGATCACCCTTTACCACACCAGTAGTTTTGACAAGACTCTCCCGGGTCCAAGACGAAAACAGGAGCACGGACCATCGACCCCGAAAAAGTGAATCGAGCGGCCGTGACAAAAGAAACTGGCGATGGCTTATTGGTGGTAATGATGTGGCGCTCTGTGCTGTAATTCCAAACCATACCAATGTTTCACGGGCAACCCCCAAAAAAAACTTTTTTATTTGAGGCGAGAAGTTTGGGTATCCCCACCTGGTGGAATTTTTACACAACCCAGATTGAGGATGCTTCCAACTTCCTCTGCTGGTGCAACCACGTGCAATGCCAAGCTTCTATGCACTATGAAAAAAATTCACAGGGCCTCTTATGCTATCCCTAAGACGACTTGAAGGCGAAAGCCCAAGTGCTGATGCATTAAAGACAGACACCCCTCTTAATGTGCTGAGTCATCCTTCTTAATGTGCTGACTCATCCTCAATGTGCTGAGTCGTCATCTTAATTCGCTTAGTCATCCACTTAATTCGCTTTAATTCCTCTTAATTCACTTTAATTCCTCTTAGTTACTTTGTGGTCCATCTTAATTAGCTTTGATTACTCTTACTTCTCTTTATTTCCTCTTAATTCACTTTATTCCTTTTTAATTCACTTTGATTCCTCTTAATTCCATTTGATTCCTCTTAATTCGCTTTATAGTCCTTAATTTGCATTGATTACTCTTACTTCTCTTTAATTATTCTTAAGTCACTTTAACTCCTCTAAATTCACTTTGATTCCTCTTGATTCGCTTTGTCGTCCATCTTGATTTCATTGCCTCCAACTCGCCTGAGTGGTCACGCAAAACGTTTTGGTACCTTTCGTGTCGCCGACGTGTTTTCGCTCAAGGACTTTGAAGGTCGACTGAACGATGAGACATATGACGCCTTAATAAAATGTAACCGCGTGGGTAGCACGTTCACTACCCAAAGTGAAGAAACCGGAAGCGCCGACCTAGCGAGATTCTTACCGCGAATAAACTGGACGAATCAGTTCGCGATATCGATACGCCTGCCCTTCGGCGTACTCTGGCTCGCCGATTCTCTAAAGGAGTGCGTTCTTAAAATTGCGCGTGAAACAGAGGTAATACGCAACTTACCTCCTTCCGATAAATTACTCAAGCACCAAGGAGCATGTATAGTCTCATACGATGGACGTACTAGATCCTCCAATAGCAACGTTCATAAAGCGAACAGCTAAAAAAATATTTGTCGAGATCATTTCAATAAACCCGGTAAGCACTGAAAGCGTGACGTGCGTGCATTACGCGGGTGTTGCGATTTTTTTCTCCGTTACGGGGAGCTTTGGGTGGTTTCGGATACGTTGACACACTTTCGGTCCACGATACATGTCGCGTTGCTGGTGCAACTGCTCGCGTCGGGGCAACGCCACCGCGGTAACTTTTAATTCTCGCTCGGTCGCTTCAGCTCGCATTGTCCAAGACTGTACATCGCGGTGGTTACAACGACACCTTCTGCTGCATCCTGTGGCCGCCCTACGCACCGTTATCGCACGGATAATACGTCCATTTCAACCGCCTCTGCCACCTGCACGCAGGCGCAATGAGGACGCCCAGAACACATTTGCTGGACCCGCAAAGCCGTCATTTTCAGGACGTCATCCTTCGCATAGCGGTTCTTGCATGTGGCACCTCAATCATCGATGGAACTGTAAATTCCTTTGGTACCAGAACCACGAGAGCGAATTTCATTGGAAGGCAGCACCAACGAGCCAGGTCTCTGGCAGTACAGCCCAGACCTTTCACGGTTTACGTTCGAACTACAGCGTGCATTTCATAATTGAAAATGAAAACCCGCATATACACCACCGCTCACCAGTAAGCTGACGGGACGATCGAAAACACGTGCTCTTTCGACCAGTGCATGATACACCGGTCTTGCTCCCCGTGATCAAGCTCCCGCCTACATCCACGCACAGGGTGTGCACGTGTGATGAGGCGATGAAAGGCAGACGGCTCATTGGGCCGGCAAGCGCGTAGTTTCTTTCGCCCCGTCAGCTTATACGCTAAATGAAATTGTTTACACCCTTAGGGGCTGTAAATCAGCATGTCTCAGGGCTAGCACCTTAAAGCCGCAGTCGACACTGTTCATACATGATACAAAAGACACGGTGTTCTCTCCATGCACGACGACGACGGAGGTATACATCTGCGGGCTCGACCCAAGCAGATTCGAAGCATGCTCGCTTCAAGTATGCTTCGAGCATGAACAAAATCCACTTTTAATATGATTAAATATGTGACCGTCATGCAAGGAAAAAACACACCCTATAGACAGTGTCTGTAGACTGTATATTGTATGATGTATTAGTAGTGTAACTTTAAGACTTACACGAGCTTCCTTATTTTGCAGGTGAACACTCTAACAATATCCTAGAGATATAGTTTCACGAGCAGCAAGTTCAAAAGTCACAAGCAACGCGTACAGCTGTCACATGCGCCGAAACCAGAGACATTGAGGCAACTAAGCACGGACGAGTCCGGAATCACGACACCGTTGACTGCTCCACCGCCATTAGAGCCACTCGACATTCGAAAGATACCAGTTTGCAGGTTTCTGCTTCCGCAATTAAGAAAGTTACGAGCGTGCTGGTTTGTTCTGGTTAATATTGTGCATAAAACATATTATCTCGCAGTTCAAGAAATGTACGTATCTGCAAGTAACACGCCGCTTCCGTTCGGACACTAAAAGATTGTCCGGAAAAACGACCGTTTTTTTTTCTTAGTCGTTTTCTTACTCACAGTCTCATTAAAATAGTCAAGCCTCGTTCGATAGACCGACGGCAAAATGTTGGCACAGACCTCGAGGGACCCGTGATCCATTTGCTAATGAGTGCGTATATAAAATAGCGTCTCGCTTCTTCGTCGACAGTGTCGCACCGTTATCAGTTCTACACAAATATGATTAATGGTCGATTCGCTCGAATATTTTAATGTGACACGTCTAACTTATGGATTACTACGGATCCAGTAATGTGACCAACAAAACACTGAAACAAATTACAGCAAAACACATTCAAGTTTGGATCGTCTGCACGCGATTCGTTAGTTCCTCGTCTTCGTTATTGCGATAGATTTCAACCAAGCGGGCTTCAGGTTTCAAAGCATATTTTACCCAATGACAACACGCTAGAATCCCTGCAATTTTTTTTTTTTTATTTTGGAGCAAGGTAGTTATTGTTGATCGAGGTTATCTCGTTCAGTCAATCGTATAGTTGTACCGAGCTGGACCAATTGGTTTGCCTAATCCTGTCAGGAAGGGTTCCGATGTCCTCGTGCCACCCGCGTCGCAGCGCGATCGAGAGACAACACACGTGGGAAGCCTCTCCTCGCGACAACAAGGCTTGACAGCGACATCGGTGCAGCAACCCCTTTTCGTCCGATAGGGCGCCGCCGTATTGATTCGTAGAAGCGAACCCGACAAATTCATCGGTACGCCGCCATGCCTGCCACGCGTCCGTGCCCATCGCGTGCGTTGCGCGCCGCCACTGGAAGTTTCCCGAGTGACATATGCAGCTCGATGGAATGCGGGGTCCGCCTCCGGTGCGCACGGAGTGCACGCCCGTGGAGTCAATGGAAGACGCTCTCGAACGGCGGACTCGACTCACAGGCCGGGGGAGCGCACGGTTCTCATTCGGGCACCCGTTATAGCGCACACTAAAGTGTTTTACACCTATAAGGGTGCAAATCAGCCTGTCTTAGGGCTAACACCTGGGACAAGTTGATTTACAAGTCACATCCTTAGGTGGTCATGAATGACACACTTAGAGCGTTACACCTCAAGGGTGTTTGTGCAACATCCCAAAGGTGTTACACAAAGACACTTTAGAAGTTTGTGAGTAACCCCAAAAATATGGTGCTGGCGATGTTAGCAGCATTCTTAATATATTTTATGACGAGCAACAAGTTTACAAGCAATGCGAATCCTTAATGCAGACGCAATAAAGCCCGCGACAGACCAGAATCCCGACCCTGTTGACTGCTCCATCGCCTTATAAGGAACCACGGTCCATCCTTCGAAACAAATACCGGAAGCACTGGCGTCACCGTGTATCATGGGCTGCATTTAAGTTCTCTTGGTAGGCTGTGACCGAATCTCCTGGGGATAGAAATAGCTGTCCGCGAAGTTTAGTTTTTCACCATCGAGAACAGGAAGAAGTCGCATGGCGCGAGGTCTCGATTGTAGAGAGGATAGTTGATGAATTGCACTTGGATGCCATCCAGGAAGATAAGTGTCATGTTGACAGAGTGGGCATGATGCACTGTCACGGTGCAGCAGGATTTCTCTCAAGTCCGATCTTGGTCGCCTTTCCTGATTTCCTCGAAGACGGCTGGCAGGCGAACGGTTCTGTACCGTTGTGCCGTTACTGTGAACTGCCGTTTGAGAACAACCTTGGTCACGTGCCCACTGTTTGAATAGAACGTCGCCACCATCTTTCCGACACTTCTTGGCCTCTTGACCTCCAGGAGTGGAGGCTCCCAATCGAAGATACAAACGGACGACTCGCTCTTTTTGGGAAATTATAAAGGTTTAGTCGCCTATCAACATTTCCGCCACACTCCTAGAGTCTCAATTTTTGAATCGGAGCGGTATCTTTTTGCACCATTCCGTCAGTGCCAGCTTTTGAGCCCTCATCAAATTGTGTAACACCCAGCAAGAATACCCCCCCCCTTTTTTTTTCATACATAGACGTGTTTGGGGAGGCTTGTCCAAACACTTGGCGAACAAATCTTCAGAACCCCTCGATAGCACCGTAACTCAACCGAGAGTCCTTTCTAAAGAGTCCCCACAACAGCGAAGGTTTCTTTAGTCAAGGCCGTCAATGATCTGCCAGTGCGATTGCCATCCTTCAGAAAAGAGCGGCCACGCTTAAACACTCCGAGCCAACATCATATGTTGCATTTCACAGTCTAATGCCCCCCAAAGCGCGTAACAACCGTTCCAGAGATTCCGAGTCATTTAAAACACTTCTGAAATCGTAAAGCCTCATCGCTTAAAATTTCCGTATGTAGACTTCCGTAGTCAAAGCCGACAAAAGTCGACGTGCCCATAATCTTCCCAAGTCCGCGGCTGACCCACTAGCCGATCAAGGGTTAGCTTTACTTTTCTCCGTTTCACAATAACTTGGCGAACTGTGGAGGCTGTGGCCACTGTGACCCAATAAGACCGTGGGAGCAAATCACGCGATAGCATTTCATGGTTGAGGCCACGGAGGCCTCGTTACCGCCACAGCAACAGCGCCGTCCGCGACGAAAAGTATAGTTCTAGGTTTCTTTTTCTTTTAACCGCAATGAGACTCGCGCAATTCCATCTCTATCATGAATATATAAAAAATAAGGAATACATATTAATAAATTTATGAGTTTCAATTATATATATATTAAAAATTTGATGCCACATTCGTATCTTCTCTCGATTTGTTTCCCCTTGTAGCGCCGTGGCCGTTGGCGATCGAAGCCGTGTAATCGACCGCTTCCGCTCAAAACATCGCCCTGGCGTTAGCACCCGCCACAAATTAGCGGGTAAATTGATTGTATGGTTGTCTCATGAACTGTTCCGTAAAGAGCTCGCTACCCTAGCGGATGGCAATGTTGCGGCGGTGGACGCTCATCCGAAGTTGGTTCGTTTCGCAGCAGACGAGTCTTGGCCATCAGACGACAGCCGGTTCCTTGGCGCAGTGACACACACGCTCCCGCGACGGGGGGTCATGTGCCTCTCTCCGAAGTTCTTAATTTTGTCGGGGGGCTGTAGCCTCCACAGTTCTCCAAGTTATCGTGAAACGGAGTATAGTAAAGGATGAGGCTTCGTGGGGCCACACTTGATTTGCTTCCTCCACCCTTTCTGTATGTACCTCAAAACTCTTCTAATCACTTATGCAGTGAAGGAAGCGGCATTTCACATTCTGTACCATGGTTGAAGCAGTAAGGATTTAGAGCAGCCACTGACGCTTTTGGAGCAGCTGCACAACGTCTGTTGGCACAGCGACTGGAAAATTAGAGTGTTCGCATTGATCGTTGAATAAATAACAGAAGCATATCTATTATTATCGTTCGTAATAAGAATAGATAGAACGCAAAAACTCCCTCGCGGTTCCTTTTTTGTTTTTGTTTTAGAAATAAAGTTTAGGTTACATTAGGTTCTATTTACAATCAGTATTAAAAATGGTTTCGATATCGAGCATAGCTCAACACTTCTGTTCAGTTCAAGCTTGTCGTTGTCTCCGTTTCACACGCGGCAGTTTTTTAGCCTGTAAATATATTTTCTGTAAAATGTCGGCAAAAACCAGCATATCCGCTGAAGTACGTCTGTCAACAAAAATACGCCCCCCCCCCACAAACAAAAAAAATCAACATATTAAAATTGAAAATTTTAATATAATAAACTTCAAAAAAACCGCCCACAAATACTACGAAAACCTACAGTTTTGCTTTAAAAGTGACACTGCGCTTCACCGGCTTTAGGAGCCAGAGTTGAGTCAAAGTTCGCTGCCCTTGACTGCTGCACGGAAACTACCTTGACTAACGTATTTATTCAAATATAGATCCCCGTTTGTTTTTTTGTTGTTTTTTCTCAACACAGTCTTTTATTTTTATTTTATTAGAGGTTAATCTACAGACAAGACCAACGAAGGTCGACCTGTACAGTACTCAGCATAATTTCCGAGCAAACCGCAGCTAACCGCTCATTCACACTGGAAGCGGTTCCGCGTTCGCAAAGCGGTTTGCGAACGCGGTTGTATAAAGAAGATTCAGTAGAATTTCACGCGCATTTGATGTCATCGAGTGCGCGTGCAATTGTACTGGATCTTTATACGACCGCGTTCGCAACCGCTTTGCAAACGCGGATCCGCTTCCGGTGTGAATGAGCGGTGACCCAGGCGCTCCCCGAGGTCAGCCGCTGCTCCTAACACTCCGCTGCAATGCGGTGAAGCTGGACGCGCGCGCGTTTGTGTGAGAAGGTTGACGCGAGAGACGCAAGTGCCGCGGTACACTGTAGCCGCCGACATGGAGGCGTGTGGCAGACGTCATGATCCAATGATATCATTCCAAGTAAAAGGCACCGGTTCTGTCTCGTCACGGTAGCCGCCATCCCACTATTTTGCAAATTTCTCTGGCGACTTTTAGGCCCTGACGTGGCCGACATCGTCCGGAAACTCGTACGATGACGGGACCAGCGCCGGTTGATTAACGATCTCTTCACTCCATTTCATTTCAAGTCAAAGTGCAGCCGATGCTACGTGCCAGTTGGACAAGTGAAACAGCGTCGAAGGTGCAACATCATGTGCATTCGTCATCCTTCCGTGTGTGCTCTTTCACCGGCTTAACAAATTAAGCGTGGCCAATTCTGCGCGACCTACGCCTTTAGTATGCGTTTGTGACGTTTCATGTGTTCTAGCCTTCGACTGTGCTCTCTGATTTCAGATCAAACAAACTACACGGTGAGTAGAGACGCTTTGAAATACATATTTATCACGTCTTTATTTTCTTCTATTTTGCTGCATAATAAAATCGACCAATAATATTTTTTCTCCTTGGTTGAAGCTATTTTTTGACGCAAGTGTGGCGCAATTCCTAATAAAAAAGGCATTTTGGCGTAAGGTGTAGCAGACTTTAATTCATGACGATATTTGGCGGAAACGGCACAGAACTTTCATTGCTACTTAATTCGTATTGCTTTTTGCCAAGGGTACGAAGGACTCCGGTGTGAAGGTCTCTAAAATGCGCATTAATTTGACGAGCGCCATGTGATAACAACGGGAAACTACTCGAATCATTAGGCGAAGGCAGGGATACTCACGCTCTTGATGGGCGCTTGCTACGTAGGCCAGGTCGTCGAAATGTACCAGGTCGTAGCCACCCTGGCTCATGAAATCCGAGTCTGCGTAGCCCAGCAACTGCTTGCCCCTGCGCACGCGCAAATCGCAGCTCGCACACAGGTCTCCACAGAACCGGGCTTGCTGTTCTCTTAAAGAGAAAATGAACTAACGAAAAAATTACATTCTTCTCAAGAGGCTGGATAGGACAACCCTTGTCACAACGTGAACTTTCCCCGAAAACTACATCATCATATTTAGAGCAACGTTTAGGTAGAGAAACTCATTTGAGCGATTCCGAAGTAGAAGCATGTGCCGGAGTGGCTGAAATGAGTCTCGCGACTTTAATATTGTGCTAAATTTTATTTCTCAGGGAAAGTTCATTTGGTGACATACGTGTCCTACCAGGAACTACAAAAGAAAGTTTAATTGAGAGTTTTGTATTTCTTTAGTTGAAAGAATATCGGAAGCTTACCCTTCATACAACTTCTTAAGATACGCCCATTTCAAAATGTTCTACACTATTGCTGTTAATTGCATAAAAGAGTTCGACATGACATCGATCATCGGAGGGTGAAAAACTTATAAGAGAAATGTCCGAAAAATAAGGCATAAGCAACTGCGCACATAAGGGGTTATCTTTAAATTTTGGTAATCTGAAGGGCAGTCAGACTGGCAATGCGGTTGCCATCGCTTTAGCTGACTGACAAGGGGCCCCATTAATTCGACATAATCAATGCTTGCTCTAAGGTAGAACCGCTTGCATGTGATAACCCCGTTACGTGGGGAATGGGAGAGGCCATGCCGATGGCGCACGCTTCCGAGGCGTGAAGTCAAGGAAAACAGCATGTACGCCACTTCAGTTGCTCCGGCTATCAGCATGTCAAGCCATAGTTATTAAATATAGAAGGCTATATGGTCAGGCCCATCCTTTTTCCGGGAAACTGTCGAAACGTGAATTGAGAAGTGAGCCAGTGGGCGTCTGGCGTCTCCGCTGTGGATGAGAAATTTGGCCAGTGCGGTACGACTGGTAGCCTGGGGTCTTTAACGTGCATCACGCAGTTGTGATACACGACCGCACGCCGGTATACGATGCTCATCCAGGTCGAAACTGGCAGAAGTGGGAATTGAACCCAGGATTCGGGGGTTCTGCAGCGCGAGCTATTCGCTTCACATTCTCCGAGCTGCAGTGCGCTAACACCCTCGGCCAGCGATCCTCCGGTCGAAACCTGGAAGTGTGCACTGTTTCGAGTTTTTAAATGACGAAGGGGGCTTCACGCGTGCCCGGTATAGCTCTTCTGACCTTTGCGCTTGAATGTCTCGCCAGGGGTTCATTGATTCAAAGACCCGTTCGCGCCAAGAGGAACCAGATGAAGCTGAGACTCGCCTCTGGTCCATGGACACCATGGCGAGGTCCAGTTTGTGCTTGCTCTTGAACATGGACTCCTTCTGGGGCATCTCGAGCAGCGACGGCGGGCCGAAGGGAGTGCACACGGCGAACAGCGCCAGCGGAGGTTCTTCCGTCTTGTGGTTCTGACCGTGCAGCACTCGGACCTTACCCTGGATGTCCAACCGCTGGAAAATGGAAGTCGGACGGATGGGGTGACCACACAATCCAAGCTACACGTTCCTGATTACAGCAATATATTCGTATACGGAGCGTTCACTTCAAAAACTGCACGCTTCGCAGCACGACGTCGTGTATACAACTGCTATCAAAAATATTACTTGTCATATTAGGGAAGCGACGACCGGTTCAAAGATGTTCGATATCTCGTGGTATCTTTTTAACTATTACCGCGAGAGCAGACGTACATGAAGACCGTCTTATTGGTTCTTATTTATTACTGGAATAGCGGCCAACCAGCATCGACAACACGAGTATACGTAGCAAGACCAACTTCTGTAATTCACAGAAATGGAGGTGATGCGCTTCACCGCTGTTCCAACGGAGAAGTGGAATCCGCGAAATGTTCTGTGAATGCGCTTCTACTCTCGTGACGTTCATTTCAGGGGCCCTTTAAGACGTTCAGTGGGGTGAAAGCCTGCCTCTACTTTATCTTCAACGTGACACACTAAATTTGAGATGTCACAGATACGCGTCAATAGCTGTTCACTCGTTCACGGTGAGTGAAGGAAAGCCATCTGTTCTCATTCGAAAGTCTGACGAGTCAACGTAAGACGCGAAGTTTAACTGTTCTCTTTGTGTTTCGTTAAGGCACACTTCCGCTTGGTTCAACCGAGTGCGTTGCGTTGCCTTGTAGTGTGCCCCTTACGGTGATGGATGGATGGATGGATTAGGTGGAAGCCTTTCAATCGGGCGGCAGCTTGCGCACCCTAGCCAGTGTTTTTGTTTTTCCTATTATTTATTTATCATAGAGTTATATATCTAGAGATTTATTCTTAAATTTTATATATGATCCGTACAACGGAGGCGCCTCTGTGCAACCGGGTTCCCACACCTTCCGCCCTACGGTTCACCTGGAACGGAATAAGAAAATATTCATCCTTTCCTCGACCCATGCCACCAGTCAGATAATCTCTTCTTGGTTGTCTCCACGTTGCCCATGTCTATATTTTCCTCACTATCCCTAAATCCCAGTGCGTTTGTGAAATTAGTCGCCTCTTCAGCTACAACAGAGTGAAGTCCCTCAAAAGTAACGTATCAAGTGCTTAATCTTCTCCTCCTCCTCCTCTCCAAAAGTTCCACACACCGTATCTACATCCTGATATCTAGCTCTATATGTCTTAGTCTGCAACGTTCCCGTCCTCGCCTCGAACAACAAAGAGCTCCCCCTGAAATTGTCGAAGATGGGCTCCTTAGCAATGTCCTTCTTAAACGATCTTTAAATTTCCAAAGCCGATTTAGTCTGCATGCCTGCTTCTCAAATTTACCTCTAAGTTTTTTGTTTTCTTTTACTTTCTGCTTATTTTTTTTTCATCCGCCTCCCTGCTATGGCCCATATATTTAGATCTAAGTTTTCCAGTCCGCTTTCTCCATTTTGTATCGACGTTTCTCATGTGTAAATAGCTAAAAACTCCTTGTGCCCATCGTTCTGCATCTATTTCTCCCAGCCTATCCTCAAATTCTATCTTACTGCTAGCTTCCCTACCTTCGAATGAGGACCATCCCATATCGCTCTGTATACCTTCGTTTGGTGTTTTATCATGTGTTCTCAAAGCCAATCTACCTACTCCACGCTGATTTATTTCTAGCCTTGTCTGAACGTCCAGTTTTATGCACAAAACTGCATTCGCAAAAGTCAGGTTCGGAATTACAGCTCCTTTCCAGATCTTTTTCACCACCTCATAACTGTTGCAGTTCCACGGTGCTCTATTTTTCATTTCAGCTGCACTTCTGTTGACCTTGCCAGTTACACATTTTGCATGTTGATTGAGGTATTCTATACCTTCGTTACAGCATACTCCTACATACTTGTATTTATCGAATCGCTCAACCTCTTATTTTTGTATCTTTAGCTCTGCAATTCCGTCATCATTGAGCGCCATGACCGCTGATTTGTCACTACTGAATTCAAAGCCTAACGTGTGGCCCTCTGTGCCATATGTATTCATTAGGGATTGAAGCTCTACGCTGCTATCGGTCATTAAACATTATATCATCAGCATACATCAGACCTGGTAATGACTGTTTGATCTTTTGACCTTGCCTATCCTATGAAAGGTCAAACCCAATACTGTTTTTTCTTCTAGCGTTTCCTCTAATGTTTGGAGATACATGAACAACAATGGCGACAGAGGGCATCCCTGTCTAAGAGCTCGATTGATCTTTAGTGGCTTTGTTCTCTTTCCTTCCCATGTTATTAGTACCATGTTGTCTTTGTAAATATCCCTTGAAAATTGGAATATTCCGTCGTCCACATCTGTTATAATCCACAAATTGCCTTGAATGACATTGTCATAAGCCCCCTTTATATCTAAGAATGCTAACCAGAGTGGTCTACCTTCCTTTTCTGCTACATCGATACACTGTGTTAATGAAAGTAAACTGTCCTCCAACCTCCTTCCTTTTCGGAACCCATTTTGTAGCTCTCCTAGCACATTCTCATTTTCTACCCATGCCTGTAATCTCTCTTTGATAATCTGAATTGCCAACTTGAAGACTACTGATGTTACTCCTATGGGACGATAGTTACTTATGTCAATTTTGTCCCCATTTTCCTTGTATATTAAACTCATTCTGCTTAGCCTGCATTGTTCCGCGACAGTTCCCTTCATGATAATGCTACTTACTGCTTTCCTTAATGCTTCCTTCGATTTCGGTCCTAACTGTTTTATCACCTTTATTGGTATACCATCTGCACCAGTTGATGTACCCTTTGGAACTCTTCGTTCTGCCCTTTCCCAACCTTTTTTGTCTGATAGCCTCAACATCAGTACTTGAACTGTTTTCCATTGGTGAGGCGCTTCCTGTGTATCCTTGCTGCTTGAACTTTCCTGGCATTACTGTTCCAATATATTCAATTGCCTTATTCCCTTCAAGCTGATTACCATCAGGCATGACAATATACTTCTGCTCCGAATTTGTTTTATGGCTTAATGAATTCAAGTGGTTCCAAAACTTCCTGGCGGCCTTTCTATCTTTATTTAGAACACACTGGCGCCATCTGTAGGGGTAACCCTGGAACCTTGGCGACATGTGTAGATTTCCTCATGTTTTTGCGCATCATTCTTTCACGATAGGCTCGCAAAACGTTTGACAATGTTATTAATTTATTATAGTGTGTGGATTTGATCTCGCAAGTACTGCAAAACCTTCACTCTAGTTATATGCAGCTCCAGGGCCACCTCATAGATGGCGCCACCATGACAGCGTGTTCTCTCGTCGTAAGGGGGCACAATACTGCACGACGCAATCGGTCGCAAGCAAACGGAAATCTGTGAGCTAGCGTTTAGGGACTTGTTTCTGACTCGATCGTTTTGCGTTATTGGCGTAACCAATTGAGAGTTTTAGTACGTCGTTCCGTCATCCGATAGCGATACCCGATGGCGACACGATGTATGAGCAAAGGCGTCGGCGGAGTTTTGGGTATCGTTATCGGAGTCGTCGGAAAGATCTACTAAACCTCTCTATTAACGCAAAAACAAATCAAGCAAAAAGGAGTGACATCTGAAACTGACAGAAAGCGCTACTCTGACGCTACTGGAAGCGTCGGAATGGCAGCAAACGTTTGGCCAACCTATGTTTACACCTAATCGAAACGTCGGCGGCCATTTTGCAGGTCGCTTCATTTCGAACACTAAAGTTTCAAAACGAACCACGTGGATGTCGCTGAAGGGCTCAAACGTAAAGACGACAGCTTTCGTTCACAAAATAAACCATACGTAGCAGAAACGTGACGAGAGGCTTGTAGTCTACAACCTCAGATATACTACCTCTTCGCTTTCTACGCTTTTTACCCGACCTTCTCGCCATGGCTTTCTCGTAATGTTTGGCGTATACGTCAAATCGGAGGAGGAAAACAAAAACAAAACGTAGTGAAGAACAAAAGCGACGACGCCAACGACCGCGAGGGCGCAAACACCCCACACACAATCAGTCATAAGCAAAAGAAATAAGGAAAACGAGAAGTGCAAATTGTACTTCCACGTGTATTTTATTTTTCCTCTTTTTCCTTGATTACTGTATAGTCCTAAATTCGCTGCTCCGGCGTAATTACGAATTTCGCTATTGTCGCCCTTATTTGAGATAGGCGGAGGCGAAAAAAGAAAAAAAAAGATGATCGCAAAGAGTAAAAAAAAAGAGGCAACAAAGCACAGAGAGAAAAAAAAGTAAAATGAAAGGTGAGCGAAAGAAGAACACGCAGAAAAAGGAAATCAAAGAAGGATATTGCGCCCTCAAGGGCCAGAGCAAAAAGGGAAAGACAGAAGGAGATTTATCGATAAAACATTAGCGGACGCACCTGGACAACTGCCTCCCCTCTTTCGCCAGGTTGCGGCGGGAAAGAGGAATAAAGCGAAAGCGGAAATCTGGTCTAGCAACCCTGAAAAGCTCCCCCGAGCGCTGATGGCGATGGCGATCGGTAGAGTGCCGTTTAGCGAGGCCTTCCTTCGTGTATGGCCCGCCGATGGGCTCTTCCCCAGGGGAGGCCACCGACCACCCTGGTGGACGCTGAAGTGGTAGGGAGTGTAGCTTTGTGGTGGGTGCTCAAAGGAAATCTTAACGTGTCCTTTATTCTTGCTTGTATGGTCATCTACTGCTTTTGCATGCGTCAGACATCGCTGTCGTTCTAGTGTACCTACAACAAGATATTTAAAACAAAAGTATCTGGTGCCCTTTTTTTCCTCTTTTTTTTTGCGAGTGTTCCATAGCAACCAGAATTTCGAATAAGATAGGAGCATGTGAATTTTCTTTACGGCGCATATGATTTAGTATCTGAGAATCGGCATATTGTCTACGATAATAAACAGAACAAGAAATGTAGAGGAAAAAAAAAAGAAAAAAGGCAGTCTATTCTTTTACGGTTTCTTATAAAATAGCCATTAATAAACAACTTTAGGTGGGCACAAATAACATGTACAGCCTGAAAACAGAGAATACCGAATCGTACTGACCAAGAAGCCCGACGTGTTGTCCAGCAGGCAGCGGAACCGCACCGTGAAGTTCCGTTCCAAGTACTGCGCATTTTCTGGAAAGAGAGGCGACGAGATATATGCGTTTATTTATCGCTGACGATGTGCAGAAACTTTGACGGTACCCAAACGAGATTAAACCCCGAGACAAAACTGGTTGCTCAGGTGCGTTACTGCTCAGCTCGACATGTCTGCTTTGATGTGAATAGCCCACCAGATAAGCCTAAATCAATCAATCGATCAAAGCTTTTTTTATTTTTTTATTCCCATAAACACTGGAGGGGTCCTCGGACAAAAAGCTGCTAGAAGCAGCTTGACTGGGTCTGGGTCCCCTTTACACTGGCAGCAGCTCTTGTAAAGTGAAATTAAACTTCGGCAACGAGCGAGTAAAAACACGCTGGAAATCAATACGTGCACTTCGTGACTTTAGCTCTACAAATAACATGGTTCTTTCGCGTAGTTTTCTCAGTCTTTGGTTTGTGAATTGCTCCATAGAACATTGTCGGCATCAGAGGAGGGCAATTTATTCGAGCGTAAATAAGCCGTCGAGATAAAGAGTGATTTGATAATATCTGCCTCATTTCTGCATTCCACCTGGCCATTACCAATAGCATAATGGAACAACCTGCCTAACAGCAACGTGACCCAAATTGATTATATCACATTTATAGCCCCACTAACTGAATACTCCTCTTTGCGCCGGTAGCATAACCATCTCTTAAACGTTATTTGTGCAAATGTGCTTTGTTTGTTTACATTCATGTACCATATAGTTTCAGGTTTGATCTAAGAACGACTTCGCGCTTTTTGTTTTGCTTTGTTTGTTTTCTTTTATTTAACGATGTACCGATTTCCTCGCCTTCGCTTAATTCCCTATGGGCTCTCAAGGTCCAATAAATGACGACGACGACGACGATGATGATGAAATCAAGTAATTTACAAGAATACTGTCGTAACGATTTTGCTCGTACCCCCGAAGCTACCGGTTTTCAAATTTCAAAAAAAGACGGTACAAGCACAGTGCACAAACATGATAAAAAAAATAAAAAAAGCTATATAAATCTGGAGCACGGTTAGCGAATTAGGAGACATCTACTAAGCTCGCGCTCAGTTGGGCTCGTCGAGCGCTTTAGGACGCGCAACGCCGGCGTTCGGCTTTCGCATTCGGAAGCTTTCGACGAGTGCGGTGGAGATAAGGCAACTAGCTTTGGGTCTACCCACTAATTAGTCCAGTGAGAGCGCGGCGTTCCGACGTCGCCGCGCGGTCTCGTCTTCCCCTCTCCCTCCGTTTCTCGGCGCATAGGGAAGACAGCAGACGCCCACTGGGCGCTCACTAAGTTCCTGTTGTCTGGTCGTACGCGCAACACGCCTCAGTTGAAATGCCGCTGGCAACACAGTTGGAATGCGGAGACGTTGAAGAAAACGGAGCCTGTGGCTTCCTCACGTGCTTTGGAAGCTGGTTTACCGCGACGAGAGCACGTGCTGGTCCGCGTGCTGTTTGTGACGACCCGCGAGTCAATATTTTAGACGAATGCTTGAGAAAAACTTTCGTCACAAATTCCTGAGGAGAAAAAACAACAAAAAAACTCGCAGTTGTCAATTGCAAAAAAAAAAGTTTCAAAATTGTTTTCAGTGCCCGACATTGAACCATAGGACTTTAAACAAAACGACAAACAAAAAACCAAACGAGACGCCTCAACGCCAACTCATCGGCCACCCGATGACTAACAGTCAAGAGATACGAGCGTGGCATTTTCACAGAAACAATACCAGACGGCGCGCACCCAAAAGAGAAGCGGGGAAAAAAAAATACCATCGCGAAAAAGCCCTCTGCCGCGTAACTTTTCTTTCTTCGTACTTATACATTAAAAGAAACATACAAAAAGATGCGAGAGATAGAGAGAGAGAGAGAGAGACCGAAATTGCAAATCACTCATTGAAGAAACGTCTAGCCAAGCGGCTCGCCCCCTTGCTGCCTAATTCTACCTCCGTGCTCCTTTTGTCTCCCCCACTGCCTCGGGTTGCTTTGGGGCATTTGGGTTCTCTTTCTGTTCTTGATGTGGGCTATGCCGCCTTTTTCCCCCGCCAGGGTTGCATTATTCAATGCGTCAGCGCAATTGCCCCCTCCCTGCTTCGAGGTGGCCTACGCAGGTAAACACGGCGTGTGCTGTATGGCAACTCTTGGGCTGTGAGAAACAAGGGGAAACCGCTGGAGCGTGAGCCTCGCAGCTGAAAGCGCCGCGCCTGCCGGGCCCAGAGGGAAAGGGCACGACGCGCGTTAGCGCGCACCTCCTGGATAGTGTTTAGGGAAAATATGTTATCTTGTTTCTTTGTTTTTTATTATTATTACTTTTTTTTTTTTTGCCAGCAACCACGGTGGTGGAAATATCAGCAGCGACGGTTACATAATGAGCAACCCTTGGGGACTGCGCGCCTGTTTTTAAATGTTAGTACTGTGCTTATAAGAGAACGCGCGCTTGAACTTATACCCTTGGGTGGTTTGATTTGAAATCGAACACGCGTGTTAGAGTGGGCATTTTGATTTGCCTCAAAAATTTATATGTTATAGCCCCTTTTCAGCTAACACACAAAATCACATTTAAAAATTATGATAAAAAGTATTTTTTTCTACAAACATTTTGAGGTTGGAGCAAGGTGAAATGGTACGTTTAGGATGCTTGACTTTTGTACCCAGTTCTGTCTGTCCTTATAAATAGGCTAAAACGAAAACACTCACACTATTTTTTATGTGAATGTATGACGCATGGTCTATTTTCATCCTTTAAACTAAACTGCTTTAAACGTATTTAATGCCAGAAATAAAAAGAAATCGTATTTTTGACGTTTTGGTGACATATTTGAGGCCTTGTATCTTACGAGTCAATATACATTTTGCTTAATAAATACTATTTGCCGATAGCCGATAGGCCTATACATGTGCTATCGGCCGATACCACTATATTTCAGTTTATTTTGAAACAATTTAAATAAGTTATGAACTTTCACCAAGAAGTAAATTTATCTATAATTTGACACAGTGTACCAAAGAAAATATTTTATATTTTGTATTACTTTCTTATTTTTGTCTATTGTTCCCAATGGTGTAATATTTTTGTACGCATAATCAAAACACTCCCTTCGCCCCTCTCCACCGCCACTTTCCTTCACCCCTTCACATCCCAAACACTTCAGACCTCCTGCCCTTAGCATTTTATGGCTAAAAAACCTTGCATGAAAGCCAACTTTCGTAAACTACCGTTTTGCCGTTGCAGGTGCATGGATCTGTGTTTGGGCCTTTCTACAGAAAATACAACAATAAAAGGGTGACGTTGTATTATGCCCACAGAAAGGTAATATATTGGGAAGCAATACAAAAGTAAGAACTATATACAAAAATTTCTTTTATTTTTAATAAGTCGGGTACAAGTTATGGTTACATTTATTTCTTGACGAAATAAAGAAAATGTAAATTGTTTTGTAAAAATAAATAAAACTAAAGAGGTCGATAGCAGTCGAACGCCCCTTTCGAAAGCGGCGTTCGACTGACCTTGCCTTGCTAACCCAGAAAGAAATAATCTTGAGATCATTTGAAGAAAAGTGTACCTCTCGGTATATTTGTGGACTTTTCTAAGGCATTTGACCGCATTAACCATATCACTCTACTTAAAAATCTTGAGTTTTGCGATTTTCGTGGGGTAACTCTTGACGTTGTGCCTTCATATTTAGAATTTCGTCAACAGTGTGTTGTCATCGACAATGAGCGTTCAGGTTTACAATCATTAACTGCCGGTGTTCCTCAAGGAAGTATACTGGGTCCTCCGCTTTTTTTAATATATATATATATATATATATATATATATATAGTCAAAATTAGTACGGAGGCAACTTATGTTATATATGCCGATGACACTTAGTTTATTTTTTTCTGCTCAAGATAAGGAAAAGCTCGCGCAAGTCGCAAATCATACTCTTGACTCGCTTCACAAATGGAGCTCTGTAAATTCACTCCCTATTAACAACTTCCAAAACTAAGGCAGTGCTCTTTAAACCGAAGAATAAGTCTATGGTTTTCGACTACAACCTTGTTCTTGGGCCCTCTATTGTTGAAATAGTACCTTGTACTAAAATCCTAGGCGTAATTTTTCAGGAAAATCTCTCATGGCATTTTCACATTGAAGGTCTCATTCACAAGATTTCGAAAGCCGTTGGCATTCCTAACAGGTTTCGCTTCGACCTCCCAGTAAAAATTAAACTCCTTTTATACAACTCTCTATTTTCTTCACATCTAAATTATTGTCATCTGGTTTGGGGAACCACAACATTAACCACCATAAACAATCTTCATGTCTCTCAGAAAAAGGCCATACGGAGTATCGTCAATGCCCCATATGATTCTCATACACAGCCCCTTTTTAAGACTTTGCAAATCATTCCAGTTATCAACCTGTATGATTACACAATAATTTTAAGATACACAGCGGGCATTAAACTGGACAATCCTTTATTTCAAGAGATCGCTGGTCTAGCACGAAGTATAAATTTTCATTCTACTCGTAATGAGGATGTCTGGAAGGTACCATACAGCAGAACAAACTATGGAACGCAGATGTTGAGACACAACTTCCCATCATTATTGAACAATTTAAGGAGCAACAACTTCACCATAGAAACACTAACACCTCGTGCCATCAAAAATATGTTTCTGTGGCTCACTTATTTTTGTACAGTGCCTTATGATATCAGTGTTCTATTTCTCGGTTACAAGTGTCTACATATTTGTTGGTTTCTTATTTTTTTACTCGTCTTCCTGCTATATAATTATCGACTTTGTTAACTTTTTCTTACAATTTGCTTATCCGGCTCTGCCAAGAAAACGGGGGTGGGGCCCAGTCAAGCCAACATGTGTTGGCTTTTTGCCCATGCCCCGGTCGTCTGTACATACAGACGAAATAAACTGATTCTGATTCTGATGTATTCTGATGTTACAGGCGTATAGTATTTAATAGGTAAAATATACAATCCATTCAAAGGTACAAGGCTCGAAATATGTCACCAATACGTCAAAGATGCGATGTTTGGCACTTTTTTACTGTCATGAAATATGGCTATTTAGTTTAGCTTATAGGCAAAAAAACAGGAAATTTATTGTAAGAAAAATTTCTGTGAATCTATTTTACCTATTTATGACAATCGACAAAACTCGCTACAAATATCAAGCAGCCTAAATTTAGCATTTCACCTCGCTCTTAAAATTATTTTGTAAAAAAAAATAATTATATATATATATATATATATATATATATATATATATATATATATATATATATATATATATATATATATATATATATATATATATATATATATAAAGTGATTCTGCTCATTGCGAAAATGAGGAACTATTTCATATGGCAAATCAAAATACCCACTGCGACACGTGTGTTTGACTAAAAAAACTATATTTTCTGTCTTTCTGATTGTTGGTTTTTGCCTCTAAAAGCTAGACCAATCAGGGGTTATGTAAAAAACAAAAAAGAGGTGAACGTGTATAATCGTGCGAGCTTCTCTTGGGATTTTTTGGTGCTCACCTTCGCTCATTGCCTTCACCATTAAAGAGGTTCCCTAAACCCCGCCTATATGCATTGTTTTCTTTTCTTTCACAGACACCGCGTTCTCGTGAGGCTCCAAGCTTAGTTGTCGCATTTTGTCGCTGTGACTATCTCGACCACACACTCGGAGACACAAAGTCATATTTAAAGGCAAACAGACCCTACGTTATATGCGTATATGTTGACATGGTAACCCTGAAGCCGGGGAGAAGAAGGGACGTAGGACAGACACCCTTCTTTTCCCCGGCTCCAGGGTTACCATGTCAGTATTGAACCAGCTCGCCTGCAGCCTTGCTTTAGTAATATATAATGTGTTGCATGAGTTCGATCCTCACCACTGCCCACTTCGATCTGGATCAGCATCGTACCCGCGTGCATTCGTGTATCATTACTGCTAGGTGCACGTTAAGAGGCAACTCGTTCCATGCCTGGTGAAATTATGACTTTAAGACAAAATAAAAAGGGCAAAATTAAAATTTATTTGCGCGCGCGCGGTTTTATTTTTTAGTTTTCATGTCCTCTTCTCACCTCCTTGCTTCTTTTTTTTTTTTAGCGTGATCAATTATGTTATTACGAAACTTTGTAAGTGACGGTTCTATAACATTAAATAACGGCATTCGTATAAAAATAGTCTTTGCTGTGCCGAACGCACAAGAATCGAAAAATATCGAAAAGTCAGTCCAGAAATGATGTCTCCTGGCTTTCTATCACTCCTTGGAAAACATGGCGGCACTCGGCACATGTAGCACTGAAAATGATCCAGGAGTGGGGAATCAGACGAAGTTATCTTTTTCGGCGCCCGACGACCACTCCAGACTTCGAAAAGGAAATCGTCAAACGGTCAAAACAGCCGTTTGGTGTCCGTGCAGCCTAGTTTGTTGTGACTCCACCAGACATGCTCACATAGACCGGTGCCACATGGCCCCCTCGCGTCGCTCGCAAAGTTCACTGCGCGTCCTCTTCGACATCACACCATTTCAAAATTTGGGACCGCGAGGCCTAAAGAACTTCCAACTCAGAGTGACGTCGTCTGCTCACGGCGTGGTAACACACGGAGAAGCACGGTTGATTGCGGGACGCGGGAAAGTTGCATTACTTCAGTCGGTGCGCTTCAGGCAGGAGAAACTCAAGTTACAGGACGACTCAATCTTTGACGTCACTGCACTGGCGCGGATCGCGCAAAAAACCAAATTCAGCGTTTTGGATTTTTTTACTTTACGAATGGCGAGTTTTCAAGCTGAATTCTAAAGGTAATCTCCAGAATCGTTTTAAATCGTTTCGGATAATTAAAAAATATATACGATTTTGACCTGTCAATTGCCCCTTTAAATCAGTTTAGTTGAGCGTACTGACGTAATGTTTCGGTTGTGATCATAACATGTCAGGACGAGTTATCATATACTTCATTCAGAGCCAGCCAATAAAAGGACAGTTTTCATTCTGCAAGTGCAGAACCATCTAATCATTCACAACTCAGCCTTCGCACTTTAGCTGGAACGGAGCGAATAACATTCGTCTTTCCTCATGGTAGTGGCCTCGGGCATCACAAAACTGGCGTTCAGAGGGCTGCCCACGTGATGAGTTTCTGCGCGCACACGTTTATCAGACTGCCAACCATATAACGGATTGAGCGAGCGCACACTTCTGCAGGTCAGACCCAGATGTCAAAGCCAGCCATTGTCTCTACCAAACCTTGGTATAGGCATGGTCAATCATCTGTTTTCCGTCAAACCTGGTCAGTCGGGTCTCTCTCGCCTTTGGGTAGCGCAGCAGCCAGAGGGCGAAAGGGTTCGTGAACCCACACAGAAAAGACACTAGATGCCCCGCTCGAACAGCAAGGATCTCAATGGCGTTTCCCGCTGTCCCGCGGCGCCCTATGTATCTCGGCCCAGCGTCTGTCTGTGACGAGGATTAATTTCTGCTTTCAGACGAGAATAATCATAGCCGTCTCTCCGCATTCCGGCATTACGCTTGCCACGCCTCGTTGCACGCATAAAAGTGAGACCACGGCAAACAATGACGGCTCTTGCGAGCCAGTCCGGAGTCGTCGCATGAGTGACGTCATTGGGACTGGGCGATCCGGTTCAGGCGCACGTGAAGAACTTTGTCACGTGGCTCGATCTCGGCTCCAGATCGGCTGGTAACGCTGACTCTACAGCCTCCACCGAGGTCCACATGCTTGTGTTACGAACTTTCCACCGGAGAGCCGCAGCGTTTTCCGCGGTCCTCGCGAATTTTTCCCCCGCGTCCAAATTAGAGCGCTCAAAAGAAAAAAAACGGGGAAAAAAAGAAAATCGAGGCTTAAACAGCGTTGAGAGCACCAGCGTGGACGGCACAAGTAAACGCATCAAAGAGCGACGCAGACATGGGGTTGGCGCAGTCACGACTGGCCAGTTTGCATAGCTTCGAAAAAGCCACGCGGAAGCCGAACAGCGAGGAAGAGGCGCGTGTTTCGTTGTGGTGAATCGCGCTGCTCGTTCAAGTAGGGGGATTAAACAGTAGAAAAACGAGGGGATCTATTTGATTTATGATGGTAATGAGGGTTGTTACTCCGAGTCGAGGCTTCCCCTGCCCAACACCGGCGATGCGCCGTGGGGTCTGTTGCGAGTGGGGCCGTCGAATCCGGGGGGAGTGAGTGAAGGGGGTCGTGGGACAATGGGAACCTGGTTTTGAGGGGAGTTGGGAAGAGGGACTCGAGGGGTGCCGAGTTAGTTTGAGCGCTTTACCACGTGCCACGTGGCCAGATATAGTCCCGAGAGCAGCGGGTGGGTATGGATTGGTGGCAGGACTGGGATCAGGGTCGGGATTGCGGCGGTAGGGCTATCTACTCCACTTTTTCTGTTTTCTTTATGTTTTTTTCTATCGGTTTTCGCTGGGGATGTTCTCGTTTTGTTGTGGGACGATCTGAGAGTAGACGCCGCGCGTGCCCCCTGTGATCCTGTTAGAGCAACCCGCTCCAGGTGTACTGCCAGGTCGTGACGTGGTCGACCGAGCTGTCAGCTCTTCCCCTCTTCCCATTCCGTCAACACAGACACACGTCCCTCTATTCGTGGCCATATAATCTTCTCGGTTATTATCTTGGTTTGCATGGATGCTTTTTTAAAAATAAAAGCAGAGATCTTTATAAATTATTACACGAGAGGGAATTACAATCGAAAATTGTGTCAATTTTAGACAGGAAAGTTCGTCAGCCCTGGTGGCCGTCTGCTGTCTTCGCTGTAGAGGAGAACTTTAGCCAGTGCAGTTCGACTGCTCGCCTGGAGTCTTTAACGTGCATCACGCAGTAGTGATACCACACCGCATGCCGGTACGATGCTCATCCTGATCGAAACGGGCAAGGGTGGGGACTGAACTCAGGACCCCTGAGTTGTGCAGCGCGAGCTTTCGCACCGCGTGGTCCGAGCTGCGGTGCGTTAGTACAATCGGCCACCAATCGCCCGAACGACAATCTGTCAGTGGGACATGCCAAGCTGCCTGTATCGTTTCCGTTCAAATGGTCTCGTGTTTGGATTCCGACGAACCTCATATATTGTCGGTTGTCCTGGCTACATGGTCATTAACACCTTCCGTGTATATGTGTACGTAGGTCGCGTATTTGATTCAACAATGTGCGTGGTTAACGTCAATGTGACAGGAAGCTTTGACTGCCTCTAGTTCCTGACTCGATATATCTCTCTGTGCGCTTTCTCGTTTACTGTCACGATCGAGACCACGCTCAGACAGGCAGTGCTTGTTGTGTTTCCCGGTGTCCCTTTCCGGCGTGCCGCTTGTTGTTTAGGACAAGATACATGCAGTGTTTTTTATATATTTCCAGTGCGGATTATGCGGCATTACAGTGTTTTGGTGGTTGCATGCTACGTCAGCGCAGGCGTATCCGGGAGGGAGATGGGGCCATGGGCCCCTGCCCCCCCATTAGTGTCCATTTTGCTGGGACCTCCTTTACCCCTTCCCCTCATACAGCATTTTGTCATGGGCGGCCCTCCCCTCCCCCCCCCCCACCAGAGCCGGATTAAGGCATTTCAAGACCCTGAGCTAAGGACGCTTCAGGGGCCCTAATGATGATGATGATGGCGATGATGATGATGATAATGATGTCTGGTTAAGGCAATGAACCTGGGAAATAGTGCAGTTTCCTTTATTTTTTAATCAATAGAAAGTAGCCTCAAAATACGAAAAATTTACCATTCCCGTCTGGTTTCAACTAGTGTAGGAAATCGCGCTACCGCCGCCGATTCGCCATTTTCCACATGGTCCGTCAACAACCCGAGTCTAGCCTGGTTCTTTCACGGGAGCTGGATTCCGCTCCCCGTTTATTGGTACATAAAACACAACGCTACAAAACACTCAATCTAACCTACAATTAGACGCGACATTACAGAAATATTTACAAACGCACGTTAAGCCCAAAGCTAAACACAAAGAGGGCCCCTAGGCCTCGTGTCCCGCTATTGCCCGAGAGCAGTTGCTTGCACTTGCCTATCTTGAGCCCGGCCGAAGTCCTAAGAGACTGTTGCCTCCCGGTTACCCGACTATACCGACCGATAGGCGAGGAGGTTTCTCCTCGCCCGCCATGGGGCGGCGCAGCGCCATCCAGTGGCTAGGAGAAGAGCGGCACGTCGGGAGCCGAATTCGAGATCCCGATCGACCCCGCGGCGACACGACCATGAGATCGTGTCTGAGGCGAGGCAGCTGCATAGCTGCCCCGCGGCACCTATGCCAGGTTGGTTTGATGGGCGCCCGTGAATGCACGTGTGCCATACCGGAGCACTCCGGCAAGACCACCGCGGAGGCGGCATGCAGCTTTGTTTCCTTCCCAGCAGCGTCGAAGGCCGCACTTTCAAAGTCTAAGCGTTGCTCAAAAACACGTGTTTGCGCGCACGAGACACGAGCCCGAGTAGGGTGAAGGGGAGGCTGTTTATAACATTTCCCTTCCTGACAAAAAAGAAAAAAAAGAAAAGAGGAGCGAAAAGCCCTAGATCGTGGGGCCTCTTGCGTGTTTTCTTCGTTTGCTCGAAGCCGCTTTCAAGAAAGCGGACAAGCACCTAAGGGGCCAGTCGCCCACCCAAAGAGCCGGCTTTCTACGGGGATAGGGGTGTGCTACACGAAGCGCGCGTTTGGCCTTGCTGACATCGCCATTACCTTTCTATATCCCACTTCTCGAATGCTGCGGCAAAGCGACATTGCTTTCCAAAATAATTTTAGGTTTCGTTTTTTTTTTTCTACGAGCGTCCGTCATGGGGGTTTTGGGAGAGTCGGGGGCCCTGAGCTGCAGCCTCCTTAGCCCGTACGCTCAATCCGGCCCCCCCCACCCCCGAAACAAAATCCTGGCTACGTGCCTGGTCTAGCGGTATAGAAGATCCAAATATTTACAGAAAGTAACGAGGCGCGGTGAAACAGTCTACTGGCGGCGCACGAACTATCCACTTCGGCAAGAGAGGGAAGCAGGTGCCAAGCGTATCATCGATTAAAATGGCCACCGGGAGAAGTCATCTTGTAGAACCGTGAATAAAACCATCGAGCCTGCGACTGCAGCTCAACAAAATGATTGATACACGAAGCTGTAAAACGCGAGTCAGAACCCGAAAACGTAGATGCTAGTTAGCGTCACTGTGGGCTCCCGTAAGGCAAACTATGCCTTGTTCCGTGTTAATGACGCCTCAGCTTCTCTTTGCTGTGCCACAACCACCTTTTCCGGCAGCTCTTCAACTTACCCACATACTCTGTTTTGTTGCATCCTTGGGGTAAGAAGACAATTGGAGGACTGAACTCAGAGTGTCCGCGGATTGCGCAACTCTTTTGCAGCTCCGTCACAACTGTTTACATATTTATTTATTAAGGTTAACCTGCAGCGCCCAAGAGCCATTATAGATCTCACTTGACTTTCTTGTATGAAGTTAGCCGTTGGTACCCCATAACTTCCCATGATTCATGGACTTCCGAGCTTAGTGGATTACAACGGCATGGCCATCGCGGACAGGTTCCTTACCGGGCAGCAGGGCCTCTTGTAGCGCGATGGCGCTCCTGTCCGAAGGCAGCTGGGAGTTCCAGAGCAGGAACCGCTGCAGCTCTTCCCGGTCCTCGGAGTGGACGAGCTCGTACACGCTCTGGTGGCAGATGTCTGACTGTCGGACAGGGATGAGGGACACGCATCTCACACACGGGGCCCACAGGCGCCGCCCGAAAAACACGAGCGTAAGGCCACGGTCACGCCGCTAATATACATCGTACCAAAGACAGTCTGCAGTCACTGTCTGAGGACTTTCTTGTGTGACGTCACATTGGTCACGCAAGATACTGCGTGCAGACATGTTCGGAGCATGCATGAAGCAAACACGCTTAGAGCATGCTTGAGGCGTTACCGCAGGTACTTCCTTCATCATGTCTGCGGCGAGCGCAGTGTCTTTCCGTACGATGCATAAACAGTTTGACTGCGGCTTAAATGATGCAACGAGGAAGACGGCAAGGTAGCTCCCGAGAGGCATGCGTGCTAGGCCTAAAACAGGGCTACGAGAGAGAAAAAAAGAGAAAGAGAAGAAAGAAAAAGGTTATAAACGTTTTAGTTACACCCAGACCCGGTGAGGAGAGTCTGCGCTCGAATGCCAAAAGGTGCTACTTGGCTCGACCTCGCACACGTACTGTACTACGCAACTGACTCGCTATACCAGAGTGTCATCGTTTATGCCGCAAGAATTTCTAACTGAATTTCACGATCGTGAATAAATACTGCGTCTCATCACCGAGTTCTTTGTGCTATGAAACGACGCTGCAGCAAAAAAAAGCAAAAAAAAAAAGAGTCAAGATTACGGAGTTGTTAAAATAGGTACAGCCGTCTGTTAGCCATAGAACCGCTCAGAACACATTGCAGCACCTAATGGCCACAACAAGAAGCCGTGGAAGCTAGGTGGAAAAGGTTCCGCCGGGGTTGCAGATAGCGCACACGAAGCTTGTGAATCTAAAATGGCGCTATTCAGGACTGATAAGCACTGAGTAGAGCTCTTCTAAGTTAGACGCGAAACACAAAAGCGCACAGAACGATAGGATCGCCGGTTCCTCTAAAGGGAATAAAGTCTTAAGCATATATAGTCGCTTGTTCGAATGTCGGCCGAGGTGCCGCAATTTGACGAATGCTTCTTGTGGGGAAAGTGCCGTGTAACTGAGATTTCGGTTGCTCGTCAAAACGTCCTCAGGTGGTCGAAATTGATCTTCGGTCTTCTACTGGAGCGTACCAGATGCCCTTCGTCGCTTTGGCACGTAAAACAATCAAAATAAAATTTTAATTATATTCTTTTTTACCTCTCCTCTCTCTCTGAGTCGATATGCATGCGCGTGTATGTTCGAATATCCTAAACGTGCTCTAGGAGCATTGTAGAGTGCCGCTCTCATGTCCAAGCGTATACCTCTTGTAAACCATATTGCATGCGTTTCACAAATCGTTGCTCTAGCAGCTGTGTAAAACGAGTTTAACACAAAAGCAATCAAGATCGAAAAAACAAAACACAAAGCTCCTTTGCATGACAGTATGCAATTTGATTGGTCCGAAGCTAGTATGGGTACCCCGTGGGGGCGTTAATTACAACCACCGGAGTTGACTCGCTTCATTTTTTGGGGGGAGGGGGGAGGGGGTTACTTAATTGATGTCACCCGTGATGGACGGTTCACGGGCCAGTGACCACGGGCCAATGACCACCGGCACTCGTTCTTCCGTTGCCTCTCTGTGCGCATACGCTATAACTTGCGTCCTTCCGAAAGTCCCCCTCCGATCCACCAGGTGGCGCGCTTATCGTTGTTTTGCTCGTGCTGCCACCGCGTCAAAGTGCGCATTCATCGATGGCGCTAGCTAAAAAAAAGTTCTCGCATTGGAACAGTGCACTTCCTTGTGCTACTCGGAATTTGACTAGTTTAAATCGAAGGACAGGCGTGCAGCCCTATAGCGAGCATCTTTGGCGCGACTTTTACCGACGCATTTCCAGGGTATTGGCGACGTGAGCGACCGAAAAGCGTCGCTGTGGTCGGCCACCCACCACAATTGGGCCGAATGCCGGCTACGACGTCCGCCGTGGATGTCTCGTCGTCGGATAGAAGAGGAATGTGAGAGCTTCAATTTTGATGGATGCTGGCGGTGTTGCTTTGAGAGCGTCTACAATTTTTGGGCTTCTACCATGCCCATTACAAACACCATCGAACTTGTTGTTCACAAGGTAATGACGTCACGAAGGTAACGGAACGAGGGGCGCCACACCGAAGCATCTCGTGCCGCTAATAAAACTTTACCTTTGACTGTTGTTTTTATTGCGAAGAACTTAAAACAAGTAGAGCGCAATATTTTAGGATAGGGTTGAAAAACTTTGAATTTTAAATTTAATACGCCCAAAAGACGAAGAGAAAAAAAACAACCTTGTCGAGTGGTGTAATTTACACAATAACAAACGTGAAAAGAAAAAACAGCCGCGGGAATTCGTGAGGCGTTTCGCTCGATGCTTTGGGTGCGTAGAGTATGCCTTATCATAGCCTCCTCTATAGTCTACAAAGCCTGGCAGTTCGACGACGGAGCCATTGCGCAAAACACATGCACGACGAAACCGTCGATCCGACGTCCGATCAGGCAATACGACGGTCGGAGGCGAGGTTTCAACGCTTTCCGGTGCTACGAAAACCTCTCCCCCAAGGTCATTCCGGCAGTCCGCACGTCGGATCGGACGGTTTCGTCGTACATGTTTCGCGCTATAGAGTGCCCGGTCGCAGATTTGGAGCGCGAGGATCTGGTAGGTATCATGAGCATCAAAGAGCCATTTCTTGGGAACCTGGACGTCAGTCGCACAGTTTTTGTGGCGGCGAGGACCCGAAACACACTTGTTCTCTCGAGAAGTGTGTTTCGGCGTCTCGCCGCAGCGGTGCGCCAGTCACGTGGCTCTTTTTCTCATCCGTTGTCTGCCGCTCCACCTCTTCCATTTCGGCGGCCGCTTTTCGTGGCGATCTGCCGGCTTTCTCAGTATAGGAGGAAGGCATGGCCTGAGTATGGTCACTGACAGAATAGGAACGGCAGGACGTGTCTTCCAACGCCAGGCTTCCTGCACGCGCTCCTGCTTTTCGCGCTTGCTTCGACTGCGCGCGGACGCTCCAGGTGCACGAGCTCACCGAAGCGTTGTCATGCGCGAGTCCTACTTAGCGCGACAAACAGAAACAGAACGACAGCGACAAGCCTCAAACCAGAGTCTTTCGCGATTTGACAGGCTTTGTAGAATAAAGGAGGCTATGCTCAAACACGATGCATCATGCACGTAGAGGGTATCTTTGTCGAGGCTTGCAATCACTCGTGCTTACTTCACGAGCACCGAACGACTAAACGCCTGCTAAAGGTACCATGCAGCGCGAGCATGCTGCATGTGTTGGGAGGCTTGTTCGTGTCGGTTGTTTTTGTCTTGTCGCTCAAGTGGGACTCGGGCATCAAAACGTTCTCACCTTGCCAGTGCCTACGCAAAACACGTCGAACGCTAAAGCAACCAGGATGATCGTGGTTACTTGCAATTTGCTCGACGAGGAAGTGAGAGGTTGCGTCGTATCGTCTGACTCGTGTCGCTCACCTGATGAAAGCCCAGGTAGGTTTCGACCGTGTGCGAAGCGTAGAAGACTTCTCCGTCACAGGTCAGGTGACAGGAAGCCGTTCAGCGCCTGCAGGAAACAAACGTAGCACCTTTAGAACCAAATATTTGTGAAATCACTGACGCGCTGTAGCGCTGTATCCAGACCACAAACTTATCTGTTCTTTTCTTTTTAGTTGGCTGTGTTGAGCTTGCATACAGTTATAACTAAATTTCAGATGACGCATTACTCTTATAAACTTTTACCTTGGTGTCTGTTTGCTCGTGAATAAATGTTGTCTCATAATAGTGGCATATCTGTCAAAATCACTCGCCTCGTCCTTCTTCGGCAGTCTGGGCATACCTCCTGGCTACGACTCTGTCATGTTCAATTTAAAAGAAAGGATGCCGTGTCATTACTCGCATTATGTTGCGGTAGGGCTTCTGCTTTATTCGCTACACAATCCCTATGCGCCAAGAAAGTAAGGAGAGGAGTGAAGGGGAACGGGGAACGCCGGGGAAGCCGGCGTTTGACTCTGGCATTCGAACGCGTTAGATAGGTGCAGTCGGTTACACAAGCAGCTAGCTTTAGGCCTACCCACTAATCTTTCCAATCAGAACTCCGCGTTCTGACGTCCCTCTTCTTTCCTCCTCTCCTCACTTTCTCGGAGCATTGCGCTATTAGTATTCCGGTGGGGACTCCGAAGTGTCAGGTAATCGAGGGATGACAAGAATAACATTTATTTATCTTAAGTTAACCTAAATCGTCAATGCCAGAGAGTTATTATAATGTACGCTAGAGGTCAACTGGCGCTTGTGTACGGTTTCAAATTTGAAGCAGACGGCCACTCTGAAATTGACTTCCGGTAATGCATTTCTATGGAAAAAAAGTGCGTGTATCTTCTTCCTGCGCTTGATTAGTAAGAGAGAATATCACGAATAGCTCGTATGTACCAGATAACTTAGGACTATTTCTCAGTCACGCACACGAAAGAATCCATTTGTCTGTTACTGCGTTTTTATTTGCAGTTAATGGTATTAAATACGTTGCTAAAATGGCATCGTGCGTGTATTTATGCACACTGTCCGACACTGTTAGCGCGGAAACGACATCGGCGCTTTTCTGCAGGGGGGTTGAGGTGCCAAAGCTATGAGAGAGAGCGCCTTAAAAATAAGAAAAAGACTGCCAGAACTACGCACTAACGCTCGGTCTGTACCTAGCTGCGCATGTAGACGATCCAAATAAAGTAAATCCAATTGATGAGTGCGATTTGAAATAAATAACATTTCGTTTTACCCACTCTGCTGCCCATGTAGGGTGCAATGGAAAGTTCGTTATAGCGTTGTAACCTATATCTGCATGCATGAAAATACAGAAAGCTCTTACCGCCCGATAAATTCGGGACAATAATAAAAAGCACACCTTATAGAGCGTTTTTTACTTGGTTTACGCGTTTAACCAGCAACAGTCATTTTTCTGGTATACAAATATCGCCGATTATCGATACTATAGTCGGATGCAAACTCTAAGAACAATCTTTAGCTCCACCCACAAGCGCATTGCGCCCATCTGAAGTGCCTCCGCCGTCGAGAAAGTAGTCTGCTAGCAACGTTGCTTTTTTCTTCCTCCAGTAAACGTGTCTTAAACTACTACAATATTTATTAATTTTCAGTTTGAACAAGTTAGAATACGTTTTTATCAACTTAAATAGCTGTTTAGTAAAGAAAGAAAGTCATGTCCAATGTACCGTCCTCCCAATTCATTTTCTGTCCAAGATACTGTCTAACGTAAACTGCCTTCCAGCGCCTTCTGATTGAGGGAAAGCAGCGAAAACGAAACCAACCTTTTTCTCGCCAAAATTATAAATAACAAAGCACTTATAGCTTCTGCAAATAATAAATATTTTGTGATTTGCTTCTAGTTTTGTGGGCTTTGCGCACGAAATGTGCCTTTGCCTTGTTGGATGAAATAGAAAACAAGAATAATTATACTCCTTTCGGGTTTCTGACAAATCGGCACCCCTCCCAGTCATCAACACCACCACCGCGCCCCGCTCTCTTTAATCTTCCGTCATGGATCCCACTGAGGTGACATCGGAAAGCGATTCCCCTGATTCTTCTTGGACGAAACAGCAAGTGCTAGCCTTCGCGCCCGCCTCGGAATTTTCGTTGGCAGATAGCGCCGCTGGATTCTCACGTTGTCGCGTCAAAATCCGCTGTGCAAACGCAATGCCGGGGATACCATTAAGATTTCGTGGCGTAAGTCTCGGGCATCGTAAAACACGGTGCAAAAAAGCAGAATAATTGTCACGAGAAACTAGCGTCGCGTTGCTAAGGCCAGCAGCCATGTTGAGCTTTTTTTTTTTTCAAAATGATCGCGATTGGTTCACGGAATCGTGACGTCATGAAAACGATTGGCTGGCGTTTCTCGCGTAGGAATACATTATCCTCTGAGAGGCATTTCCGGTTTTTTCTTAGCTTGCAACCGACTATAGCATCATCGAGATAAAGGCGCTCCTTGAACAAGTCCTACTTTCTTTTCGACTGTTATTCTTGCTTAGATTCTACGCTTGTTTTTACACACTTGCCGTGGAACATTGAACTGGACCCGGAATAATGAGAAGTTAAACATGGCTCAATGATTGGGAAAATACTGGCACAACAAGAATTTCACTTTTATGTGAAGGCTCTACGATTTATTTTCAGCCAATTTGGGCGATACGACTCACCGTAGTTACTAATAAAATAAACTGATTTAACACCTCTAAATGACAACGCGCAAAAAAAAGAGAAAGATTAAAAACGCTTTACCAAATTATCACGGGTGATCTTCACATCAATACAGACAACCTCACTGGCTTTTCCGCAAGAAAAAATACTAGGGCCTCCCACACAAGAACAATAGATAACTTACAGATTCGCCTTGACTGCTTCAAATATTCATTTTTTTTCTCGAAGCATATCAGATTGGACTAACCTACCTATCAGCATCAATCACGCCGATTCACTTGGCAGTTTCCAGCACCAGCTGAACGTCTTTTCATGAACAGTTCGTATTTTGTTTTCCACATACACTATGTGGAGCGCAAGTTCATCTGTTTCTTGCAGAGGTGATTCGATGATTTAAGAACGCCAAGCTCTCGGCTGATTAAAAAGAAGAAAAAATAGTGGGTAGATCTTAAGGCAGCTAGCGTTGAGATCTACCCACTATCCTTTCAATCAAAGCCAATCAGTGTTCGGCGTCGTCATGACGTCACAGCAACTACTGCGCAAGAAGGCAGACGAATTTGCTCCCCGGGTATGTATTTTGTTTCCTTTACCAATTATCTTTTTTCTCTTTTTTTCATTTTTGAAAGGCAGTAGTAGTGCGAAATAAATAAATAAATAATGCAAATAAAGGTACGTACTACTCGCTACGATCCAAGTAAGAAAGGTATTTCCTGTTATTCTCTGGTGAAGGGACAAAATGCGCACGCGTTTTCCCATAGGAATGCACAGGAGCACCGCAAAAGTAGACTGGTTGCTGTCTGCTTCAATATGAAACCAGAAGTTCCATGGACACTAGCGCCAGTTGAACCTCTCTAGCGTACATTAGAATAACTCTATGGTCAATGCTAACGAAGGACCAAAACGGGAAACTATTATTGCTGCATTTTACCGTTCCTGGGCTCAAAGTCTATATCAGCGTATGCAGGAAGCAGTTACATCTACGTTCTTGGAGTATAAATTACTGCTATGCTGCTGCTCAGCGTATAACCGGGAAGAAGTGCGGGGAAGCATTCGCGCATAATTGCTTTATTTTTTAATAAGCAGCTTTGGCAATATTTGAGAAGTGTTATATCTCTGGATAACAACACGCAGTTCTAATTGCTGCGTTTGACTCGTTGATGTTTACTCTGCGTAACTACTCTACACTTTAAAGATACAATGTAATGTTGTTATGGCTGTTGTGTTTTGCTGAATATTGTTTGAACACGATTTCTGATGTTCGCGAGATATGAGTTCGTTTTTAGCTACACTATCGAACTCTTACGGTAAGGACATCGGGAATAATGAAGCAATGGAGCAGTGTTAAAAAGAAGCTTAAAATACTCTTGAAAAAAACACAAAGTGAACGAGTGACGTTTCTTTTTCCGAAGATGTACCTAAACGCGAGAAAACACGCAAAAACCCCGACCAGTCGTCACGTCATACCCAGATATTTCGGCCGCCAGGTGTGTGTCGCTCGGGGAGAGGGGGGGGGGGGGGTATTTATTGTTTCAGAAAAATCCCAATCCAAGTTTAAAAGGAATTTAAATCAAAATGCTCGCTTTATGCTTAGAACGTTTTCAGGTTTAAAGCCTGCAAACTTTTTCGGGCTCATGTATATAACCCGTCGGGCTCAGGCCGGGCTCAGGCTTATATTTAAAAAATTACACCATCTTCCCGAGGGGAACCATAGGGTGATGCGGAGCATCGCGGATCGTAATCAATTGATTCCCTTCTTGACTGATTTCTTTTGGCCGGCCGGATTTGGGGTAAGGCGGACGCGAGCGGCCGAGAAACGCTAGCAGACGGCAGCCGCAGAGTTGCGGGGAAAGCCCACCCCACTGGAAAGCCCTGGCGTGGCGCTGCGACCCGCGCGCCCAAAACTATCCTCCTTTACTCCTCCGGGGGAACGCGCGCAGCGCGCTACCGATGCTTATATTCACACTTGAAGGAGAGGAGTCTAGAGGAGGAGAGTTGCGCATGCGCGCGCGGTGTGAGTAGAAGCGAACGAACGCGCAGTGCACGCAGCTGGTAGAGCGAGAGAGCGGAGAGAGTAACGCGCAGCTGTTGGAGAGAGGGAAGGAGAGTTGCGCGTGCGTAGTCACGTGAGTGTGGACTACGACGCCGCGGGACATAGCCCCGAGCAAGAGATGCTCTGCATCTAGAAATTTTGTCAGGCTCAGGCCGGGTTCAAGCTTCCGACTAAAAACTCTGCCGGGCCCGTGCCGTGCCTCTACCGGGCTGGGTCGGGCCGGGCCTAGAAATTAAATATTCTGTCGGGATCGGGCCGGGCCCGTGCCGTGCCTCTACCGGGCTGGTCGGGCCGGGCCGAGAAATTAAATATTCTGTCGGGATCGGGCCGGGCCCGTGCCGTGCCTCTACCGGGCTGGGTCGGGCCGGGCCGAGAAATTAAATATTCTGTCGGGATCGGGCCGGGCACGTGCCGTGCCTCTACCGGGCTGGGTCGGGCCGGGCCTAGAAATTCCGGCCCGTGCAGTGCTCTATACTCCGTTTCACCTTATGTTGTACCGCAGAGAAGGCTAGAAGTGCGAGTTCATTGCGTTGACAGCTGCTCTTAACGCACGAGAGCTTGTGCCGCCGAGATGTGCACTATAGAGCAAAGAGCTCGCGCTTGCAGCCTTTCCTGCGGTACATCATAAGGTGAAACAGAGTATAGTAGGATCTACTTTCTGCTTCAGTGGTGTGTCCAGACTCGAAAGGGTCTAGCCTGCATGTCCATGGGTTTCGTGAAGAGTTTTTTTGTAAGGTCGATTTCCTCTTTCACCTTCGCTTTTTGTGTCACAACGTCTACGTATTCGCATTCCTTTGGGAATACCTCAAACACGTTTAAGACAAGAAGCTTTAAAAAATAAAAATAAAGACGTTTACAACTTTTCTGTAATGGCGAATTAGAGCGCAGCTCTTGAGGAGGAGGGGAGAGTACGGAGGGGAGGGTAAGGTGTGACGTAACGAGGGTAAAATTTCCTCGCTAAACTTAGCGGAAAAATTTCCCTGCTAAATTTAGCGGGAAAATTATTTCGCTAAATTTGGCAAGACAATTATTCCTCTAAATATAGCGGAAAATGTTCTCGCGAAACAGCAGGAAAATTTTGCTCTCGTGACGTCACACGTGACGTCACGCGTGACGTCATTATGGGCAACGTTCCATAATGCAACGCGCGCTTACGGCTGCGCTCTAAAAAAAAGGGGAGGGGGCGAACAAAGACATGCAAAGATTGATTTTTATTGTTGTTTCGTTAAAATGCCTCTTCAGAAAAAAGAAAAGGAACGACAAATAAAGCAGTGAGGTTATTATTGCAACACACGGAAACATATATTGGGCGCGTCCGCTGGCTGCAAGAAACATTATGCATCGCAGCGGCAGAAAACGCCTATCTACACTGCACCTCATGCACCGGTGTCAGAACTCAGAAGTGCAGGTAAATCGAACGAGCCTATTGTTGCATAGTTTGTATAACTTCAAATTGTGTTCTTCCGCAAGTCCTCTAACATTTAACCTCTCAAAAGTAGCATTGTTAGGAAGCCTTAACTTGTCCCTGTTTCGAGCAGAATATCTGCATCGGAAAGCTCGCATCGCCTCTGTGAATCGCGTTTTGAGGTGCACGCCCGAAGCGATATGATGGCCGTTCTAAAGATCTCGTATTACTCAGTAAAAATATAGCTTTATCACAGATAGGCAATAATGGTCCTACATACCCGTTCTGCTTACAAGGGAGGCATACAACTAAAATTTACCTCTGGGCAGTATGGGCGAATTCTGCGAAATCGACGGCACATAGAAGAAAGTACAGAAAGCTCTCGAGCCAGGTTCGCTTGCCAGCTTTCTCGAGAAAATCAGGTATATACACACCGCCTTGTGTTTTAAAGACGAAGTCGTAAAAGTAGGTTTAAAACACGCGATGAAAATCGTTAGTAGGAAGTAGTCAACGAGAGCCTTCCATCTGGTATCACGATCCATGTGTAGAACTCAGTATCCTGTCAAGCGAGAATGATGGTTTTAGCAGCACGAATATCTTGTAGCAAACGATATTATCTTGATTCGGCTAGTGATATGCGTTCGACTAAATGGCGTATCAGACAAGATTCCGTACGTCGGGTGAAAGTCAACGGGCAAAACAGGCGCTGAAATTTGCTTCAGGGTCACTAGCAAGTGCCCCTTGTTCATTAAATTTGTCGTAGTAGGTTTTTACTATAATACCGGTAATATACAACTCTCATAAATTGAAAATAATTAATTTTTCTTAGAGGATGGCAAAGAAAGTATGTCGGCTTCTGATTATGTGACAAAACCCCACGGCTTTCAATAGTATACTCCAGCAACGACATGAAACGCTTCCGTTAAAGGCCGACCTACCAAAACCATTTTCAGCGGGAGAAGATGTTTCCTCCTTGCCACCCAGAAAGGAGGAAACCCCTTCTCCTCTCCACGGAGACTAGCTTCCGGACCCGCCCTTTTCAGGGAGGAGGAGCAAGGAGTGCGAGAGGGGAGGGAGCGAAGGTCGTTGGGAGCACTTTCCTACCCTGCGGAAAATGGTTTCGTAAGTCGGCCTTTAAGAGCCCGGAGCCCAAGAAAAGCGGCAACCATTCGGCCCCGGCTCCTAAGATCGCACCTTTGCTTCTCGATCAATAACCAAGAGATCTGATGATTAAGCGTTATTTGGGTTTTAGGCTGTTTGCGAACGACGCGACTGCTAGAAGGGGAGGACTGATCTAACGGGCACAACAAGCTTCCAATTAATTTTTTTTCTCACGAAGCTGCGTTTGCTCTTTTGGGGAAGCGCAAATCATATCTTGCGCACAAACAGTGTTGTAGACGCTCCTCATTATTAAAATCGAGAGACAGTTTTCAATCTTGTCAGTTTTAGAAGCTAGTTTTTGTTGTGAGTTCTCTTGAATGTCGATGCCACGAATCGCTTCACTCAAGTTGCATTCGTGGGTTTTGTAAAAAAACTGGTAGAATCCTCTTTTTAAAAAGAGCGAAGCAAGAAAAAATAAATAAAGATATTGCGTTTACTATTGAGAGGACAGCCGCTCTCGGGTTCACTCACAACTCAGTAGGGCTAAAGATAACCGGAGTTGCTCTTCAATGGACTGTTTGTTTATGCGTGTTTAGACAAAAGAAGGCACGCAAGGCGGATTCAATTTCAACTTTTAAAGCTATAGCTAAAAAAAAAAACGAGCATGACTCCATTAGCACCTTTGCAAACAAGAAAAAACAAAAGAACGAACGGGTTTTTGTTACAGTTTGACCCACGCAAAACTACGTCGGTGGTGTTTCCCGTTCCTCGTAACGCGGTCTAGAAAGGCCGTTCCGTGCAACGTGGTTCTGAGGCTCGAATCAGAAGATAGTCATGACGTGCTGCATGATCTCGACACGAGAGTGCAGTGCCGAAAAAGCAAGCACCTCGGGGACCAATACGGTTTTATCTCCGCTGCTTCCCCGTGCTTTCACGAAAGGGGGTTTCACCTTTGTCCCAGCCGCGAGCAGCGGCAGACCCCGCATTTATTCGTTCCTCCTCCTCCCCCTCTTTCCAGCGACTCCAGTCCGCGACGTTCCGAGTCCATTGATTCCCCATTGGGTGGGCGCCGCGACAATGCACCCGAACAAAAAGAACAAATTCGGGAAGGACAGGAAGAGTAGATGAAGCGGGGGGAGGGAGGGGAAGAGAGAGGCGTATTTGCGAGTGCGTAAGAGGAGGAGGAGATGGGGCAACTCTGTTCCGCCCCCGAGAGCCCCCCCAGCCCACAGTCGCCTGGATTCAGGGCCGTGGATCGATCCGATTCTTGCGCTCGTCCCCCCAACCTCTCGAGGGAACGACCGAAGAACATCATCTGTGGCTGCGAGCGGCGCGGCGGTCGTCGCGTCCGCGCGCGCGCCCCCGACGGAGAAAAGGGAAAAGAAGGGGGCGTCGAAGGGAGAGAAGCCCTCGCTCCATTGCTATGTGTGCTTCTTGTTCTTCCTGAATCGTTCTTCTGGGTTTGGCGGCGGCGGAACCCCCGCCCCGTGTGTAGACATTCCCGGTGGTTTACTCTGCCTCTCTCCGCGTCCGCCCGCGCCGACGCTGTTATGTTGGGCCACCGCCGACGCGCAATGCGCCCGCGGCCTTTCGATGGGAGGGCAGGCGTACGATTGAGACGTTTTGGCGTTGCCTATACGGCCGACAGAGCGACTCGAGGAGCGCGGAACCGACTGAAAATTCTTCTTGTTTTTCTTTTTATCCTTTTTTCGTTTACGTTGTATTTTTCCTGCTTTACGTGGCATTCGTATTTGTGGGGAGGTCGGCAAATGTTCGATGCCATCCCGGAGAAAAGACGCGACTTGCTTTGTGGTTGTTTTGTATACCGGTCGCCGCTTTACGCATTTGTGAATGGCGCCGGCTGGAGTGTTAAGTAGTGTAAGTAGTGTTTTGCGATGCGAGATAATTCTGGTAAAAATACACTAAGAGAGCGGTTTGATAAGCGCGATACGGTAGAAATAACGGAGAACGTGCATCTTGGAAATCCGATACTTAGAAACTGAAAAGTGCTCAGCACGCACATGTGTGTGTTTAATACCTGCGTGTCTGTCTGTGTTTGTGAGTGCGTCGTCCAGTTTCCTGTTCCTAAGTCTCGGGTTTTCGGGATGTTGACCTGCACGGTTGCATATACGATACAGATTCACCATAATCTTATTTGCCAGTAGTTTTCGCGAATCGAAAATAAAATCCTGCGGGATCAATAAATGTTGTGGATTCCGAACACAAACCTCGTTTTAAGAAAACGATTTTCCTTCCCGACATTATTTTTTTATTTTTTTCAATGTAAGTAACAGATTGTGAATATGAGACCAACACTAATTAAATGTACATTGGATGTGCACAAGCTATTCATAAAATTTTCACCAATTTTGAAAATCGTGCGAAGGACACTGTTTATGCCAAATTCATTCTATATATATATATATATATATATATATATATATATATATATATATATATATATATATATATATATATATATATATATATATATATATATATATATATATATATATATATATATATATATATTACGCAACTGTCAAAGGTACATTACCTCCTTTGTTTCAGCTATTTGTTGTTAGAAATTGCTTCATTACAATCCTCACAAGAAAAGATCCAATGTATGCCTTCGCTCATTTAAACCAAATTGGCTACACGGACTCCACGAAAGTGCAGTCCAAAGTATAAAAAACATCCACCATACGTCAGCCTATATTCACCAGTGGGGCGAAAACTAATTAACGTACACGATCAACGATTTAATCTGACGTACTTGATCGACCACATCTTTTTTTTATTTTGCACTGATTCTTTCTCCATAAATGTCTCGTGACACTGGCAAACAGCCTGAAGGGGTGGTAGGTAGTTTTGTTGCGTTTGAGTTGCGGACTAAAAGCAGCTTTTTAATTTTTGGGGGGAAGGCCTGAAACACAGGAAAAAGGTAATATGAGCGCAAACGTTTGCACCCAATTAATAGTCTGCAAAGCACCAAATCACTTCACCGCAAACGTTACACTCTCTATGCATATTTTTTTCAGTTTAAATGGAAAAAACAATAATTTATAGACACCGTGTATATTTCCGTTCGCGTCCTGTATTTTTGGAACATTTAAGCGGTCGCACGATATGCAGCAGTGCATCCGACCCGACAATATTTTGTTTATGTTGTCTCGCTTTTGTACGTCCGGTGTGTCGCTGCCTCCGCGATTATTTGCTTTATTCGTGGATAAAAGAAGAGAGAGAGAGAGAGGATAGGAAGAGGAGGGGGAAAGTTACCTGCGCAGCCGGACCGACATTTTACCTCGGACGCCGTAAATCACCTTCCTTTGTCCCCGCTGCGGCCGCCCATAAAGTCCCGCACTCGGGAGCACTTTGGCTGACGCGCTATAAATAAGGGCTAGGCCGCATACTGTCACGCCACTTATTGAAGACAAAAAAGGTGCCTCATAAAGCGAAAAGGCTTACCGGAATTTTTCGGTGAAAATATTGAAAACGAGTGTTCTCTTCTTCTTTTTTTAAATAAAAGTTACGAGCAATTAAAACACAGCACCTTTAAATGGTAAAAAGCAAAACAAAAAAGTGTATCTCCTTATTACTCGGGAAGGGGAAAATACCAAAGAACGAAATATTTTAGGTGTTCCTAATAATGGCTCTTTCGGTTTCAGGGTCTTGGTGTTGTAAACAAGCCGGGACAATAATTATTTGTTGCGCTTGTGAATAAATGAGGATACTTGCCGTCACAGCGTTGTGCGATGACCGCAAGCTGACGTCGATAGTAATGCATTACGCTGTTGCTGACGAAGACAAGTACAGGAAAGATAAAGAAAGTTATTTCCTGCCTTGTTTAGTCCGGCGGATAGAGCGCATTATTTTCGCTTGTGGTCTAGTTAAATTGTACCTAATCTCTACGCAGTAAAGCACGCTTGAGTGTTTGCCAGATGCGATACGACCCTCCAAGTTTCTGCGCATCACGGATCTCAGGAAACGTATGTCTCCTTTCAGTATGGTAATAAAGTAGTCGATACAAATATCACACGAAGGCAACTGGGCCTACCATTTAATATTTTTTTAAATATCTTCACTTTATCTCGCACTTGCAATGTTAACTGAATGAAAGGCAATCGGGGAGATAATCTGTTTAGAAACGAACTATTCCATAAAGCTTCCATTGCAATGAAACAAGCCGAAATGTTATCACAAAAGATGACAGTGACTTCTATCACGTGACAGTGAAAGGTCAACGCTCCGTAGTTATATTTATCGATAAAAATATGTCCAGGGTGTTTCAGCGATCTTCACTGCTCTACTTCCTTTTGACGGGCTGTTGTTGACATTCTCACCGATTAAAACTGCTTTGTTTGCTGGCAGCAGTGTTGGATGTTGAGGTGTTCTTGCTTTGTGGTTTATGAAAAAACAATCCACGAAACATAGACTAAAAAAAGAAAGGTGACTTGCGCAATTTGTTTTAGTAGAAATACGCAAGCAGCTATCTAACGTAAAAGGCAAGTATTTCAGAATACGACAAAGCTTTGTCATAGGATGTGATTATTTTGTTGTAACCACTGATTGACTGCCTGCGTGGTGTGCAGAAAAGCAAACAACAAGCGTGTTTTAAAAAAAGAAATTGTACGTGCGTTGCAATTAGATAAAGCTGCGAGATGAACTCGGGTTGCGAGAAAGATTCGTCATCTGTATGGCACTCGCTCATAAACATCGCAAAAGAGGTTTAGTCGAATCCTAGAGGGCGTTTTACTTTTAACAGTACCCATTTTTATTTGATTAAGGTAAAGCGGGCAACAACAAAAAATCAATAAACATAATTCGAAGGTTGGAGGAGTGCGCGAAAAGTGGCTTAAATTGATTAGCGCCGCATTAAGTCACAGCCTTCGCAGTGCGAGAGATAACCGCAACATGCGGGATTTCCTTGCATAAGTTCAAGATATGAATGACACGGAGTTGTACGATCCCAGGTTTTACGATTCAAATTTCAATTATTTTTCCTGATTTTTTTCTTCATAATCACATTAAAAACAAAAACAAGATTTTTAATTAAGCGATTTGTTTTCGTACTCCTAATTAAACCATCGCAATTAAAAATATAATATTATAATATCTAATATGATATCGTGACGTTTTTTGCTTCCTTTTTGGCTAAAAGTTGTTACTGGTACCAAGTTTTTTTTTCGTATTTTTGTTCAAAGAACTGAAGTTTGAAAATGCGGATGTACGTAAAACCCTCGCATTCGAAAACAAACGTTTTTGAGTGGGTACTGGCCAAACTTCGAACAGCAGAGCGGTCCAAATTAACTGCCTTTAACGAGTGAAGTCCATGCTTTCAAGGTATACGCTCCTCAAACTTCGAAGGAAGGACCGGTCTACATTAACCGTTTACACCGTCTTAACAATACGTGACCGTAGAAGACAAAGAAAGCGGATTCTATGCAACGCAACGCAATAAAAATAGAAAAAAAGCACGCACACTCACAAAATGCGAATGAAAACAAAGCAACAGTCATCAAAGTTTTCTTTCGTTCCTTGCGGGCGACTCGTAAGAGCCACATGGTGAAGGGAGGGGAAACCACGCAGCTTCCCTAATGGGGAACACCATAAAGTCGTCGTTGTTGTTCCTCTATACTGGTACGAAAAGGGCAGTGCATGCTAGCTCGTACTTCTTCCCTTTACATTTTCATTCTTCTCGAAGTTTTTGCTTTTGTTCTGTGTTTGTTTCTTTTATCTTCTTGCGCCTCTCTACAACCGTCTTCGAACGATTTCTTTTTCTATTTTTGTTTTACATAAAATGACGTCGTTCGCGATCGTTTTCCGCAACCATCAAACAGCCGAGTTGGATAAAAAAAAAAAAACGCCAAGGAAAAAAAATGTTATATCGACATGCTCTAAAAAGAGGAAAAAAAAGTTTGAGAGCGAACATACTTTGCAGCGCGTTCACGAGCGTAGGAGAGGACGCCTGATAAGATCCACCGGTCAGCCCAGTTGTGGCCGCGTGTTACAGCGTCCTGACGCTGTGTAGTACCGTACCGCCTTTTACGAGTAGCAACGGCCAACCGACATCATGGTGCACATCTTAAAGAAAGACACGGAGTCCTGCTCGCTTATTTTTTATGCATACGCGGCAATCTTCTTTCCAAAAGCTGCACTGTCACCGCAGTAGGCCACGTAAAGGTCGTTGTTACTTCCCGCGGTGCGTTCCTTTTATCTGGAGTAACTTTCGTGGCCTTTGTTTCATGGTGACATCTATGAAGAATATGGTCACGGGCTGTGCAACGCCATATTTTTCATGTTACGCGTTCGGCTATAGCGTTCATCATCTGCCCGGGTATTTCAGTTGGAGAAAGGTTAAGAGCCCCGGCAGAAGCATTACCTCCAGCGCGCGCTCGTGGCCGTCCGCTGTGCTTTGGCTAAGCATGCGGCGTAGTGCCTTCAAAGGCAGACAACTCGTTCTGGAGGCGGGGGCGTCTACTGCCTTCTCAGCCTCTCATCGACTGTAAACTGGTCCGATTTGTTTTTCAATGATAGCCGGGTTCTCACCATTCAATTACACCCCCCCCTTTTCCCGCTCCCTTATGTTGCCAACATTCTGCCTCTAAAGCAGCTTGCGGGTGAAGTTAAAGCTTTTGCATTTCCGTGCATGAGCTTCTGATGGTTTTGATTCTAAACTAATACATCTTTTCTTTTGTTAGTTCAGATGCGCGTCATTTGCATGACTAAAATGCGCGCACAGCGACAACTTCTCGTGAAAATCGCGTTAAGCCGTCTGTCCTCAGCAGGTATCAACACCGCCGCAAAAAATGTTGTTACGCCTGCTTTTTATCGCAAAGAAAACAGAAACATTGGTATTTATGCCCACTAAATCATTTCCGTACAGCCCTGCTTGACCGAGCCCGAGCCGCGGTGGTCGCCAGTGGGCTCCTGTACTGATGAGCCCACCTAGTGTTTCTGAGAGGTGGCCCCTCCGGGTTACCTCAAACTTCCTCCCTGTAATATACCTGTGTAATAAAGATTTTCAGACAGACGGACTGTTGAGAAACGGACCAGTTCGAGGAAGCATGCTCATCAAGTTGGAGACCGCACTAAGCTGTGTAAATATTCGACGGAATATGAAGGCCATAAAATTAGATTTAGAGTTTGTGCAAATTCAAGAATACCTAAATTTGTTCTCCACCTCTGATTTTCTGTGAAATCAGGGCTATCAAAGGCCAATGTGCGAAGCGACCTCCTGCCAAAGCCGCCGTTTGCACGAACACTCACGAAATACACCAGTTTTACTGAAGCTCCCCACTCGTAGAAAACAATCGAACATAAAGACAGAATTCACTTACCGAAGGTAAATGTGCTTAGGGTAAATGCGAGAAAACAATTGCTGTATCGCATCTCGTAAGTACGAGAAATTCCTTCGCAATCACCGCGAGGCAGCGTAGGCATTTTTCCCGATCTGCCGCTTCTCCGCAGCAAGGGTGTATGCGCGGAGAAGCGCGCTTCTCAGGGTGACGGGCGCCCGAACAAACGTAACACTCTATCAGGCGGGGGTTGTTTGAAAACAGACCACTGAATATAAACAAGAATGCCTCCTCACGCGCCATTATTAAGTGTAAATCTGAGTGTTTAAATTTGCGATAGCTGAATACATGTCGAAGCAGCGCAGCGAGAATTCAGCGAACTTTGGTCAGCCATTTTGGTTTTCGTGTATCGAACCGAGGGAGATAAACATAACGCCGGCTACATATTCTATACTCCGTTTCACTTTACGTGTGAGCGTAGCAGGAGCTACAATAGCGAGCTCCGGCTCTCAGCGTCCCTGCCAGGCACGCGTTCTCGTTCGGTGCAAGCTCTGTTTAGGGCCACATGGTCGCGCTTGTAGATTCGGCTACGTCTGTACTTAAGCTGAAACGACGTTTTGATGACATCCCGGATGACGTTCACCCGTAAAATATTTGATACCAGTTCAGCTCAGGAGTTGTGCGTCACGTGGTATGAGACTCGAACGTGAGCGCGTGGGCTTGGAAGGAGCTCTCTTGGACTAGAGCTCGTACATAGAAGGCTTTTAATAATTGCGCTCAAGTGATTTTTATTTTTAAAACGTTGCATAACATTTTTTAAATCTATTACAGATATAGTACCCATATAAATTTATTATCGCGAGCTGTATGTAAATCAACTTATAGTCTGTCCAGAAAAACAATTTTGATCGTGAGGAATTAACACTGTGTGAGCTCGCTATCTGACAACGTGAAGTAGCAATATATAAAAAAAGCTATTACAGTCATAAATGCACTTTAGAATTATTCAGGGACTATGTGGCCTTTCACGCCACAGAAAAAAAAAGTGTTCGTGGTGATTTCAGGGTAACGACATCGTAATAATTTTGTTTTCGCGAATCACTTATCGAACGTTTACAAGACTAAGGAGCACTGACATCTCTCAGTGCGAGCTTTTAGCTGTGCCTTGTAAATCGCTGCTGTTGTAAAATCAGAACATTGGGCAGCCCTCCATGCGCTGCTCAATGCTGCAAAAAAACGAAAAAAATACTCCGCTTCAGAAACAGACACATGATGAAAAGTAACTTAAGACATCGAAAAAACCTCAGCTCAACTTGGAGTGATATGTACTGAGAGAGCTTGGGTCGTGGGACGGGATTTCCGCTAGATCTGGCAGTCTTCGAGGCGACGCAGAATTTCCCTGGTTTCGTCAGACCCTTTCATCGCGCTACCACACCGATTGCCGTGGCTACTTCAAAAAGCCGTCACACCAGACAACTAATGCGTAAAAACTCGACTCCATGGAGCAAAAAAAAAAGAAAGGACGAATATCATTTGAGGACGTTTTTTTCTCAGGACCGCGGATATTGCACCGCGCGCAAACCTAACGTGCCGCTGAATGAACTTCGTAGGTTGTCCGCCGCATGGTTGTTCTATAAAGTTTAAAACCAAGAATATCCTCAGTACCGAAGCGTAGTCCCAATGAGACATTGCAGTAACGACACGTGCCCGACAATGCCGTTTCTCTTTCCCGACCGCGTCGTTCAATAAGGCCCGTGCCAGGGCGGCGGCAGCTCACCTGCAGGATGAGGTCTCCCTCGATGAGGGACTCGATGTACAGAAGCTCCCTGCTCTTGTGCGAATGGCCGTCGTGCCGCTCCAAGCCGCGGTGCAGGGACGCTGCGTGGGCACAGACCGAGAAGACGACCATCAATTATGAGCGAATATCTTATTTAATGCCTCAGAATTGCTTTGTACAATACAATACAGCACAATACCGGGTGTCTCAAGTAGCGGCCAGGCTCTTTAAATCGATCGCAAAATTCGGTTTCTGAACCTGTCGCGCTAGGAATTTGTGCAGCGTTGCCCCAGAAGTGGTGCATTTCTTCTATAAAACTTGCAAAGAGCGAATGTACCTGAGGACCAAGAGGAAAAAGGCTTAACGCCTATGGAAACGCAGCGAAGCCACCGGTCTTCGAACAATAGGGCGCCATATTGATTGAAGAACAGTGGCTTCGCTGGGTTTCCATATGAGTTAAGCCTTTTCTTTATTTACTTTTTCCACACGTAAGTTCACTCTTCGCAAATTTTATAGAAAAAATGCACCACCTGTGGGCAACGTTGCACAAAATCGTAGCACGATAAGATAAGAAACCGAATTTTGTGGTTGATTTAAAGAGCCTGGCCGCTATTTGAGACACCCGATGCAATGCCATACAAAAATTAATATTTCCTTGCAACTTAAAAAGCTTCGTTTTTTTTTTGGTGGCGTTTGGTGGCGCTTTTTAGCGTGACCTCTTTTTAATGCCTAAGCACTTCTTTGCACAATCCAATACAACAAAAACAATACCATACAAAAAATATTTCTCTGCCAACTTAAGAGGCTCCGTAGATTTTGTGTGGCGCTTGGTGGCGCTCCCTGGCGTGAGGTTTTCTTTAAATATTACGGAAAGGTCTCATGGGCTGGGACAATTGCAATTTGATTAAAATGAATGCAGGAAAAGGGACGATAGAACAGATGGCGATGACAGAAGAGGTAACCTAAAGGATCCTACGCCGGGGCCATTTTCAGTATTTGTGTATATGACCCGTGGTTGTCCACACTCCAAAGCGACGAAGTGATACGTAACGGGCTGCGGAGATCACATGCTGGACTGTGTGGGCTTGTAGACTTTGAAATTATCTGTGCAACGTAAAAATATATATATAGCATTTTTTTTTTGCAACTGAGTTTTGCGATGTTGAAAATGCGCGAAAAAACATATCGTTGGGGCTCGACGAAATGGACAGGGCATCCCATACAAACGTACGAGTACCCACGTGTGTACAGTAGATAGGTTACTTACGACACCAGCGAAGGAAAACCGTGCCTTTATGTAAAATGCCTGGTTAATACCTGGAGTTTTGCTTCCGGAGTTTCTTCCGCAACAGTCAGGCGCGCACACGCACAAATATGGCGGATGACTTGCGTATGGTATAGTTCTCGATTTCGGGGATACTAGCGTTACTCATAGTCACTGAGAGCTCGAGAAACGCAGCAGAGCGTGGCGATCCCCGAACATCTGTACATTGCTCCGTAGCCAATCATATTGCGGCATTAGCCGAGGAGAACGCCCAAGAACCAATCAGAAAGCAAGAAGGCTAGGCATAATATAAAAAAACTACACCCTACGGTCTTTAAGCTGTCGGTGACTCAGGGTACTCATTCATCCTGGCAGCTAACGGTGAATAAGTAACGAACTGATATGTCTCAAACATTTTGAGAGATAACTCATCCGGTCGAGATATTTATTAATTTGCTCCGAGTAATTCCTCGGATATCACAAAGTGCGTAGACGTTGCGTCTAAAGTTGACACGCTGTGTAACAAAACCGCCGGTTAAATATAGGTCGGGAATTGTGGAGTGCCGGCCGTATTCGTGGGGTCAAACAAAGGTTGTTTACCTTCAAAATTTCAGTAAAGTCCTAAATTTCACTGTGGCATACGGTGTTGTTTATTCACACCCCATAATCCTGGTACATGCTCTAGTTTGCGATCGAATTACCCTTTAAAAATTGGCGGGGTACGTCGTCTAGCTAGCATAGTTATAGTGATATTGAAATGTATAATGTTTCTTTGAGCACTACCACTCTAAGAAATGTCCGCGCGTTTACTTACCGGCAAAACACTCAAATAGCCAATCATTGCGATCTAGGAAATCAGTTCACCGAATGATTAGGCGGAACATCTGTTTAGACCTTGAAATGAAGTCTGCGCTGTGGCATTATGCAATGGAGGCATGATGTTTTGCATTGCGTAATGCCACAGTGCAGGCTTCCTTTTTAGGTCTAAAAGGATGTTCCGCCTCATCATTCGCTGATCTGATTTTTAGATCTCAATGATTGGCTCTTTTAGTGTTTTGCGGGTAAGTAGACGCGGAGGCATTTTTCTAGAGTGTACTTTCAGTGCTGTCGCTCCTCCAAAAACGTGGACCTATACATGTTTTTAAGAAAGCGACACTTCGCACATTATACGGTTCTTGTTTCGATTAATCACAACGAATGGACTAAGCTTAATGTCATGCAGCGTTCAGGAGAATTGAATATTGAATCATTTTGAACAATATTTTTTTTTCAGATATTAAAAAATGAAGAGAGAGTTTTAACTTACATCCGCAAGCTCGCAGGTCATCACCAGAAACTACCTTTATCTCAACATCTCGGAAATACGTGACCAAGGAACAATAAAGGGGACAGAACGTACAAAGGTCTCAATTGGGCCATTTGTGTAATCTTGATGTTGAAGGATGTTGTCGAAACGTAACCAGAACACCCGCATCGTTTCTGGAAGTTCTATCGTCATTTCCTCGTACCTCCCCCATTGGCTCCTCGACGATATCATCCCATCGTATATAGAGTGTCATCGCGTCGTATTGAAAAAGGGGCTGCACCTGTCTCAGGTTTATATATACTGGTAGTGCGCGGCTTGTCGCGTCACCAGAATTCCTAATTTACTTTCGCTATAACCCGAGTCGGCATATCCGACAAATAAAAAAAAACAATTTCGCAATAACTGGACCAGCTTATCGGCTCAGTTCGCCTCCGAGAACACACGCGCTTGCCGCACGGTAGACAGCATCGCGAAAACAGGAGGCTTGACTAACGTAGCGTGCCCGCTGTTAAGCCATACTGCACCGCTCGCGCGCGTAAGCACGGGACGTTTCCTGTAACATCGCCTGCATCCTAATAGTTTCCACGCAGCACTGGGAAGCACAAACACTGAAGGAACCATCTTTCCTCCTCCGGCGCCATTAACGCTAAACAATCCGGGTGCCCCGCTTACGTAAACCGCTAATCCCACCAGGAGGAAGGAAGCGCGCCTGGTGAAAGTCAGACTTTCTGGGCAGAGGAGCGTTCGCGCTTTTCCCGATTAAGCAAACAGTTCAAGACAAAAGCAAACAAATTCCGGAGTCCATGTTGCGCGCGCGTATATTTTGCATGTCGTTCTAGGAGACGACGCAAGATGTTTTACAGCTAAAGGGGGCGTAAAACGCCCCTAAAGCGTGCACGCATGGTCGATTAACGTCCGAGGAGAGCGTCGTATCCGCGCCCATGAAGAAGAGCGAAAACATTCGTGTCAATAAGACGAAAGGCAACGGAACCATTGAGGACATACTTTTCTCAAAAAGTATTCGGCATATATTTTTTTTTCAGTAAATGTTTGTACGTGCATTACACAAAGAGTTTGTTCTAAATAATGCTTAGCGAAGGAGCGTTCGACTGCGTTTAATTTACGACGAGTTGCGACTGCGAGTCACCGTTTTTTTTTTCTAAAGTCGGTTGCAAAGCTATGCGGAGCGTAAGTTTGTCTGCTTCTTTGCCGGGGTTGCGATGATGTCAGAACGCCGAGCTTTAATTGGCTGATCGAATCCGTAATCAGAGCTAACGGTCAAGCTGGGTAGACCTCAAGGTGTCTAGCATTGAGGTCTACCCACTATCTTTTGAATCCAAGCCAATCAGAGCTCGGCGACCGTTCTGACGTCACCGCAACTCCTGCGCTAGAAGCAGACGACTTCTCTCCGTATACAAAGAAAAACTGATAGAGAGGAGGAAATGAGAGTCGCGTGGGGAAGCCAGAGCGCCCAATTCATGATTGAAATGGATTGAAATGATTAATGGATCGACGCAAAACTTTGTCTCTGCTCAGAGTTCGAACGCGGACGCCAAACGCCTGACGCCGGTGTTCGGCGTTCAAACTGGTTCGAACAGTGAGTAGAGCTGAACGCAGCTAGCTTTGTATCTACCCACTATTTATTCCAATAGAAAAAAATCGGCGTTCTCACGTCCCTGCGTGCTCTCGTCTCCTCGTCTCCCTCACTTTCTGCCCGCGTAGTCCTTGAACAGCAACGCTTCGTAGGATGTAGGGGTGTCTCTGTGATTCGCGGTCGCCCTCGCAGGGTTGTCAAACCTAGTAAAACACTCCTGCCTGAACTCGCAACGTAGTCGAACGTAGTCAAATGCTACCGTGTGAACGGCGCAAAGCGCTTTCCCGATAGGCCTTTAAGATTGACTCAGTTGACTCAGTTTCCAAGTGAGAGATCAACAGTGAGGAACCCGTATAAAGCGCGTGTCTTGTACGGAGCGCAGCGCTTTACGAGTATATACGATATTTGCTTCTAGACAACCATTCACTGAGTGTTGCGATCCCTCTCTTCCCGCAAACCAAAACTCTACGACGCCAGTCCCATGTCACATGGCGCGTAAGTTGATTTCCCCAGGCAAACAAACTACACATAATGCGACCATGCTCCTACACGCGAGTAATCCTGCCATTGAGGAGGCACTATAGAGCCTAAATTTGCGCCAATAAAAAAGCAACTACTGACTTTCAGAACTCTACACACCCAGACAGGCTACACACACGTGGCGGCTACTATACTGCAAATACAATGCTGCATGCGCGCCATCCAACGAGCCCTTGCTTGGAGCCCTCTGGACTCGGTAAGCGCCATTGTGCGCGTTCCCAACAAAGAGGAAACAACCACGCCGGCTTCCCGTTTACCGAGCCGAACCCTAACAACACCGAATCCCGAGCCGGCATAACAATAGACAACGCAAATACGAAACGGTAAGCAACGGACAAACAAACACTAAGCAACACGCAGACGTTCCGGGTCCTCCTGCCCCGTGTAACGCACCGGTGCTGACGGGCAGCTGTCAACCGCCGGTCCGCGGGGGACAACTCCTAATGAGTCTTAATGGCGGCCGATGGGGGGCACGTTTCGGGGGCTATCGGGGGGAAGGCAGTCGAGGGACGGTGAGCGGCCGGGACAGGTGGCCCGCAATCGTACCTCGACCACGGTCTGCGGGATATCCTCCTTCCCCTCCGTCTACCTCCTTACCCCAAAATTAGGCGGGGGTGACCCATGCCGCGGTCCCGATATCCGTCGCGGTCATTGTTTCCCGTGCAGGCGTTGGCCGTTGACGTCGGAGATAGGCGGCCGGACAGCCGTAATCGGAGCTAACGGTCAAGCTTAGCCGAGCCTGTCTCTAAAAAAAGCTCGTATTTGTCGGCCTTGTCAGAGCTGCGTGGCGCCTGCTTGGTTACGGATCGCTGTTGTAATGGATGTGACCGTACCATCTACGTATAACGAATGATGCGCTGTGTAGCGTAACATAGACTTACGGTACTTCCTTAGCGTGGAGCGTCACGCGTATTCGTACTTATAACCGTAATCTTTCGCTGGTAACTTATGCTTAGTATTCCTTTATTAGTAATGAAAGGCGTGCGAGGTGACACGTTTCAAACGAAATTGGGTCCAACGTTAAGGAGAGCCCGGTAGAAGGAAAGAAAAATATGAGCTATGTTTTTTAATATATAAATCATATCATTCCACGGTGTACCTTCACATTCTTTGCAGAGTGATAATAACAAGGTACTCCTGACTCCGTCAACCTCGTTTACGGTGCCGCATCTGCGCCTTACCGAGTTTCAACAGACGCATCTCGGTTAGGACGGCTCGACTACGCAGTGTCGTCGACTTCAGCCAAGCTGCGTGGAATCAACACGTTACGACAGCAATACTAGAAAACTGGCTTTTTACAAGAGAAGGCCGTTTTGCGGTCACAGGACAGCCGCACCGCGCAGTAATCTTGTCTTGATTAATTGATTAATCAGTCTAGGTTGCTTACTTATCTCCTAAGCTGTAATCTTCGATTGCTACGGTTTCCGTCCTATAATCTGTGCTCCAGCGCATTTTTGAAGCCTCCCGCTACGACACTGCATACTAACCCGAAAGTTGCCATTGCGACTTGGACGGAACATGCGCAATTGGTATCGTGTGTTGTTATGGTGGTCCATATCGTGTACCTGTAAGCTTGGTTTAAGTTTTTCTTTTTTTACGGAGCATCTGCCTGAATTTAAAGGCCAGTTAATTCGAACCTTATTAAGAGCGCAACTAGCCCTAGTTGCCCGCATTATGACGAACCAGCAACGTTAAACACGTATCACATAAATTGCGACACCTCACCAGAGGAAGGATCAAGGTTCTTGCTTCACTGAAAAGCCTTGGTTAGGTGTTCCTCACCATCGAGAACACACCAATCCGAAATGGCCCACTACCGTCGAGTACACGACTCGAAAAGCTGGTGTTCTGTTTCTCCGGATATCTGTGAGCTCCTCTGCGGTATTTCTTGAGGGCTCAACTCGATATTCGGGTGTGCTTTCTGTGTCACTCTGCGCGAACGCTTGTGACGCAGTTTGTTATGAGATGTCTCGCTCATGTGACCGACTCTCCTGGTTATTTATTTTTACGCTAGCATGCACGCTTCGCCATACCTACAATCTTAAAAAAAAAGCTAGTAGAAAGCTAGTAAGAGCAGCAGTTACTACATTTTTCTGACCGTTACTACTTGTCACTAACTATTTCCTACCTCAAAAGCGCGATAGGTAGTAAAAGTGAGTAAATGTAGCAGTTACTACCTCGTTTTGGCCCTCACTAACTATTTACTACATCAAACGCGCAATAGGTAGTAAAAATTAGTCAATGCAGCAGTTACTACCTCGTTTTGACCGTTACTACCTTTTTACTAGCTATTTACAACGGCAAACGCGCGGACAAGATGGTAGCGTCTGCTGCGTGGCCGATGGCGAGCGTTAGCGACGCACTTACTGTTTCGGAAGGCAGCGGCGAGGTATCCACACACAATCATAGCATCAAATATTGTAGGATGGGGCATGTTCAAAGGTTGAAGCTGACTTTATAGCGATCGCAGCCTCCGTTCCAGCACATCGTAGAAGCCAGCGCTGCCGCGAGCGCAGCCAGGCGCAGCCATTGCTGATGCGGTGGCCATGCGGCTTTTGACTTTCCTTCCCGTTTGCATTCTTTTGAGAGCGTTGATATTTTCATTTTGTTTTTACTTGGGATAAAAACAGCCACGTAGCACGTGCTAAAAACGTTTCAAAGGACAAGAAAGGTTCAGTTTGATTTTTATTATTATTGTTTTATTCTTTAAAATATGTTTCTATTTCGCAAGAGACGCTTGGTGACATTGTACGACAAGCAAGGTGGGGCCAGTCGGAGTTTGCGAGACGTTTATTTCTGCCGTCTGAACCTGCCGTTTTTGCCATGTGTCGCGTGTTGTTCTCGTGTTTCCATGTTGGTGTGCATAGTTAATGTTCGTGCGCTTGACTGGACGAGTGTGTGCGTGGACGTGGACTGCTCCGAGGATAGTTCTAACGAGCCGGTGACGAGGGTCCGCTCGTCACCGGATCCGCCGCTCGACGGCGATCGTTCGGACGATTCAGTGACATGGGTTTCGCTCTCGAAGAGGTTTCGCTGCTTCGCTCCTACTTGACACTGAGAACGTCTTCTTCACCGTCTGTGTGTGCTCAATGGTTGAATGATTCTGATTGAGCTGTCTTCGGTCGTGACACATGACCGTTGATGTGCGTCGTAAATAGTGTATCTAGCTTTAAGACTAATGAAAATTATGTTTTGGCATCCTAGGAGTCTTTCGGAATTTGCTTATACCTTCCGCAGAAACGCGAACATTCGTTAGTGGACTACACACAAAAATAGATGCGAGGTGCATGCGGTATTCATTTTGCAGGCATTTCTGTCGCGCATCGCGCGAAAAGATTGCAGCTGCAGTCGTGCTCACCGTCAATTACAGCCTTCGTTCGCCGCGGGTGACGACAAGGAAGCAACCTCTCGTCGACGGCGACCGCATTTGTTTTAATTCAAAATTAACGTAAGCGGCGAAAAAGCTGGTTCGCTGCTGCTATGCGGGGAAGCGAGGACATGAATTTTGAGAAGCGGGGTGGGGGGGGGTAGGTTGTTTTATCGACTGTCGTAAATAATTTCCGTGTTTACCTTAGTTTTCTACTAGGATATAGAAGCCTTGAATCGTATGAAAACTTTATTGAAGAAGGATTTTGGTGCGAAAAGAGCACTATATTTGCAACATTATTCACTGACGTGGTGGTACACGACGACAAGTATAAAAGACTCATGGGCAGTCACGGGAGTCGGCGATTAGAGTGATTAGAGTAAGCGTGTCACGTGTTGCGCGGCGCCTCCTCCTCTCTGGCTCTGCGCCAGCTGTGCGCGTGACTTTAACGAAAACGGAAGGACTCGTTTTGACAAAGCAAAACGGCGGTGTCAGTCAGTTTGTCAGCTCCGGCAAGAGAGGAGAGGTTGACGCGTGCTGACGTCAGCACTTCGGACCAATGGGAGCGTCGCACGCGTCACGCTCTCCCTCCTTTTCCCTCTCTTCCCGGAGCTGATAAACAAAAGACATCGCAGGGTTTTCGCCAAAACGACCGTTCTAATGCTCACGCATTAAAAGTGTTTCGAAGCGGCTTGTTCGGCGCGATCGTCAAAATTTACATGCGCATTTACTTTTTTTTTAAACAACAGTTTGGTTTATGCCGTTGACATTAAATCGGCCGTTGCGTTTTCCTCCGGACAAAAAATTCGGATTGGAGATGAGTACAGCTAGCTTTAGGTGTACCCACTAATCTTTCCAACCAGAGCCCGGCGTTCTGATGTCCCCGCGCACTCTGGTCTCATCCTCTCCTTCACTTTCTCGGTACATTTTCTTCGGCAGGGGGAAATTCGAACTTTCCTTTACTTCTAATTGTTTGTGTGCGATTGTGAGCTCTAGGCTCTAGCCCGCAAGAAAACGCGACGGGGTGCTTTCGCAGACCGTTTCCGCCACCCTGCAACGCTCCCCGAAAGCCGCTATCCTGACTCCTCAGGCCATATTCACGAACAGCTTCTTAGTTTACGACAACTTAGCTAAGAAGTTCGTAAGTTAAGAACATTGTAAGAAGAGGAGAAATCGGTATTCACGAACGCGTTCTTAAGTGAGAGGAGGAAAGCAACGTTCTCGTACGGAAAACTAGAACTTACTGGTGCATGTTTCTTTGGCGACGGCGTCTTCGGCAGCACGAACAACCAATCGGAGAGCTCGGCATGATTCGGAGCAGTTCGGAGCATGTGGATTTTTAATAACGAACACAGGCGGCCTTTCTGTCACCGCTTGTCTGGGGTTCGTGTCCGTGCAGTGATATGTCGACGCGAACACGATTTAAACGTGCCCGAATGCCGAGGCCGGGACGCTTAACCGCCCTCGTCGACTGCTACGAACTCGATCGCTACGAAGTCAACACAACTGTCATCGTTGGTAAAAGACGGCCCGTGCCAGTCATTTGCAAGGCGACGTAGATGGAATCAAATCGCCGCGGCGTTTTTCACGGCCCGGTGATGCAGGAGCGAGCCAACATTAAAAAAGATTCGTTTGAACTACGAGCGTCAGCAAGAGCCACGGAAATACCTGTTCACACTCGGAGCGGACGCGCGCGTTTGATCGAAGTGGTGGATTCGCGCTGTTGGACCGCGAATTGGTAAGCGCTTCGGGACCGATCTTTTACGATTGCAACTCGATACTGACGTGACACTCGGCAAAGCAAGGTTGGACCGGCATTGCGTAGCTCCCACGAACTGTTATAGCTCGACAGTGACGTACAGTCATGTCAGAACAAAAATGGCATACTAATAACAAAGTGTACATACCGTGTTGCGAAGGTAATCCATACGGCGTTTATTTTAGCTCCATATCACACAAAACAAAGAGATAGAATTGATGAGAGTCCCTTTTCGTAGACAGCGTTCGTCACCGCTGCCTCCGAAAACAAGGAGATGACAAGGGAAAGAGATTGACCTTTGATTTAAAATTGAGGTCAGCAATCAAACTATAATACGGGAACGGTCCACAAGGGTCGCGCTGGCATATTCCTTGCAGCAAGCCAGCCGGTCTTGGCCAAGGACCGTCGGAGCAATGCTGCGCCGGAGCAGGTCGGAGTGCCTGCTATAGGCCTATATTCTGCCGAGCTCGCTTGGTCGGTGGGATTGTTGCCTTTGTTGCCGTTTCCGGGTGTTTGTGGATCCAGCGTTTATGTTCGTCGTGGTCGGATTCAAGTACTTCTTCCTTTTTTCTTGCTGCTTGAAGTCGGGACGCGCGAGAAGAGTACGTAAAAAAATAAATGTCCGTTGGTCGTCGCGATCAAGTAACTGAGCGACGCTGTCGGCCATGTTGATTTGATCGTAAAAGCTGCGTAAGACAGCTTTGGAGCTGTCGTAGGATTCTGTCGTAACCTGCGCAAAAGTTACAGTTCCGTTTCGAGAATACGAATTTTCTCTCAAATTTGTCGTGCGCACTTTTTTCGTCGAAAGTTTGCTTTGAGAATCCGGCCTCAGAACTCCGCAGACAACGCTAGCGGCACGCGTCCGCAGTAGTGGCGTCTTGGATTTGCATAAAGAGAGTTGCAAAAGTGGAAAAAAAATCTAGGAAGGCTTTTTAAAGGAGAACTTTCGAATGAATAAAGCGCGTAAGGCACGTTCAAACGAGGCATAGCGTTGTCAATATATGCACATCCGTGCTCCTTAGGACCATAAGCGTTTAGCGGTCGTATACGCTGAGCCCGGTGATCTCATGAAGCATAGAATAAGCTATATTAAGTCCCGCAAATCTGTAGCCTGCGGAGCATTTTGGGAAAAAAACTCTCAGCCTTTCCACTCTGGTGAAGAAGGAAGACCAGCGGAGCTGTGCAATGGAAAGGAATGGTCGGCCGCAAGTCGGCAACCCAGAGTGGGAAGGCTGCCGCCATCTATGAGCGATGGCGGCAACCAGTTACGTGGCTTGCCGCCGTCGCTCATGGATGGCGGTAGGTGTCCAGAGTTCGGTGTCTTCATTTCTTTGCGGGGGCACGATCATGGGGAAACTAGCCCTTAAGAGCTCTGTTGTAAAGGTAACTGATATAGATGTTCTAGCTATGCTTCTCCTCGAGTAGAGGGATGGTTATGATGTTGCTATTCGAGGTGCTCGTGATGAACGTACTTGAAGATTAATTAAATCTGTGCTTAATCTTAATCCCGGCAATTCCCAAATAGAAAGATGCGTTCAGGGTTGGGCGCCACTGTCGCCTTTTGCTGGAACTTTGCAGGCGTTCCTACATAGAGTTTGGGACGCCACGTGCTCTTCCTGGAGAAGTGGAAACATTTACAGCCATCTGGGGAAGGACTATTTATAATGTTAATCTTTAAACACGTGTTTGAGCTCTGAACATCAAGAAACAACGCCGGTGGACGTTGAACCGCATTCAGCCGGTACAAAGTCCGGTAGCAATAAAGCAGTATTAGAAGCCCACCGGAATGGTCTCCAAGAGTGATATCTGCTCTCCTCAGTGTGCGCAGCATGCCCATTTGAGGAGGACTTTTGGTTCCAAGGGAGATTCGATTCTGCATGTCCAAATTTAATGCTAATTACAAGTTGCGTTTCTTTTTTCTTTTTTTAATGTCAGTGATTCTTTTTCATTGACCATTGGGGTCTCGAGATTTGGACAACAAGGTGTCCTTCGGTGACGCTTGTGAAGCGCGTAAACACGGATCGCATAACTCGAGTGCACGTGAAGGTGTCCTCATTTTGTCAGTTACTATCGACACTGAACACGTGGACAACGGTAAGTCATGTTTGTACCACGCCTTCCCGGACAGTTCCCAAGGTGAAAGAGCGGAAAGCCCGAGAAAATTCGTTCAACGTGACAATGACTATAGCGAGGCGTGGTACATAGACGTACACAGACCAGTGTCCCTATAGTGCGAGAGTTGAACGAGAACGGTTCTGAGAACTTGGCCAAGACTGTCCATAATAGATTCGCCCGAGGGCCACGGACAGCCGAAGAACAACGCCTCCTCCGAGACACATCGGCGCCAGATGATTATGATCCGAGAAGAAGGGGCCCGTACCCGGCCCTCGCGCGTCAAACGCCGTACCCACCCCTCCCATTTCGCAATCGAGACGAAACGGACGGCCATGCCGACACACATCTCCGGCATTAATCCGAGAAACAGGCCGCGGCCGGTTGTTCCCCTCCTTCCCAAATCCCAGAGAACGCACGCCGCCGGCCAAATTTACCGCGCGCGCGGAGTAGGGGGGGGCACACAAACGAAACGCCCGACGTAATTAGCGTCGATCGCACCAGACTCCGTTTCGCCCCATGATGAAGCGCGTAGAACGCCTACGAGACGTCGAATGCCAACAAAGTGCCGCGTAAGTGTCACGTGAGCGTCGAAAAAGACGCAGCTAGGCGCATGCAGTCGAGCGATAATTTCGCGGCGCCGAACTGGCTGGGGAGAGCTCGTAGCCTCTACTGTGGTTCACCGTAAGAAGGCGAAGCGGAGTTTAGCGCCTTCAGAACCTATATGCGGCGTCTCCAATGCGGCCTCTCATTTGGAGCCTTCTTTGGTCGGCGGCTTCCCGCCTGTTCGCGACTGCGTCTCCTTTTGTCTCGCTTTCTTTTTCTCGACGGGCGCACTGAATATGCGTCCGTAGGTGCGATCACTCGGCCGCGGAGCGAATGCAGACAAATGCGGCCTCCGTGCGTGATGGATTACTTCCCGATTGCAGTGTACGCCCTCCGTTGCCCGCCCTCTCTCTCTGTCGCCCCCCTTTTGCTCGCTTTATTTTTGGTCTCCCACACCGTCTTTCTCGCCCCGCCAAAGGCGCACCTAGAAAATAAGGAAAGAACGGTGGTCAAGAACAAAAAGCGGTGGCGAGGGCGACGGCAATCGTACCAACAACTCCGCGGTGGCGGCCTGCGCCGGTAAAAGTAGTCGATCTGTCTTTCGACGACTGTACTCAACGAAACTCGAACCAACCCTATACGAGACAACCAAAACACAGATAAAAATATAGCGCCCAAGGAGAAAAGACAAAAAAAAAACGAGAAACATAAGAGAGCTGGGTATATGCGCGACGCCATCGAAGGGCCATAACTACGAACAAGTATATGGTAACACGAAGAAACAACGGTGAAAACGCCCCCCCCCCTCCTCAATACCGGCTGTCGGCGCACAAATACGTGCAGAAGAACGAAGAAAGTCGAGAGAGATACAAGCGAAAGGTTGAGTGCCGCATTGCATCTGTAACGAGGATATCATTTGGGGGAGTGAGCAGTGAGCGAGTGAGGAAGTGAGGCGACGCGGTACGGTGCGAACGACACACACACACAGATACACACACCTTATACTTTGGGAGATTCCCCTTTCCCGAAGCCTAGAGTCCGCTGGAACAAGTGGCCCCCGGGATCTATCCGAAGGTTCGAGGGTGTGGTCAGCTCTCACAAGAGAGATCCACGAAGGGAAATACTTTATTTTCTTTTTTTCTTTTGTACTTTTGTTCCTTCTTTCTTATTCTCCTCCTTTTCTTTTTATACTCTTTTTTTTCTTCTTCTTACCCGCATCCTCGTTTTGTTCCGGCGAAGTAGGGAAATCCGGCCAAGACGACCATACAGGTGAATCCTCCACCTCCCGCACCAAAATGGCGGCTCTGATGACCAGAGCCGCCGGCACCGCGTCTAACGACAATCTCGGGCGGCGCTGTCCAAATGACCTTTATCCCCTTTTTCTTTGTTTCCCTCGCTCCCTCTTTTGATTGTGCGCGTGTTTTCCTTCTCGTCGTAAGGCAGTTCGGATCTCTAGGGTGGGGTTTGGGCTCTTTTCGATCCGAGCCCGCCGGGCCCAGATCCCAGAATACTCGCGCACCATTTCGTCGATGTTCCTTCGTGGCTCGGGTTTTGCTGTCGGAACCTTACTTTGATCTCTTTACAGGCACGGTTACCAATGACTTCGTGCCTCTTTAAAACGTGGGTGTTGAACACTCTAGTGTAAATAGGAAAAGCATAAACGACAACGAGAACACTCACGCCGATTATATAGTTAATAACTGTAAAGCGCCGGGTGGATTCTTAACGTATATTTCATAAAACCAGGTGATTCGTACGTGTTTATCAAGTATAGGATAATGTAGCAAAAAAATTAAATAAAAATGAACGGCCACAACCGGAGGATATTAGCGCAAAAGAAAGAGAAGTGAAGAGAATGGAGCGTCATTCAGCACGAGTTTCTAGCGACAGAGCGCGTGACGTTAGAAGCGTTACACCGTAACAAAAATTTTGAGTCGGGCACACAAAGAAGAACACACAAGGTTATTCTCGCAAGCTCTCGAACTTTCCCTTTTTATTGGCCTTTAGATACTGCTCATCTCGAGAGCGGTTTGTGGCATCTGTACTAGGCCGGAATTCCCCGCTATGAAGCAACCGGTGCTCGCATCGGCGTCTCTTTATTGATTCGTGGACAGCCAGCCGCCTATACAGCTCATCGAGCAGGCAGCTCTTGCAACCTTCGGAGCCGTTCAGAAATAAAGCCCGGTGCACACGCCGACTCAGCTTTTCTTTACTGCAGCGGCCAGGTATAGCCGCGTCTGTCACGCACGAAAGCAAGAAGTGGCGTTCCCCTTGTCGTTCTTCATTCTCTTCGTAAATACTTCGGAAGTTCCACGGTAGCCTCCTTCGATTTGTGCATGGCCAGCAGTTTGTTTTTGAGTCTCGTTTTAGACAGCCTATTTTTAAAGCTGACCGGACTTTTTGATGAACTGATCGTTACGTCTTTCTCGGAAACTACGCGCTTGTTGTTGAAAGAATAGATAAAAGAAGAATAAAAAAAGTTTGAACGTAGAAAAAATAATATTGTGCGGCTCAAGTATACGGGCAAGGTGCCCTCGCCTGAGTCCGCGTTGGGGGGGGGGGGGGGACTTTAGAAATGATGGTGCACCGTTTCATTTGAGCTATTGTTGGCAAGGGAACATTGTTCGAGAAAAAAGTTTAAAAAAGTTAAAAAATGCAAACATTTTATTTTTATTTTTTATTATTGACAACAACTACAACGGGTCACGATCAAAACCATTGTTTAGGTTTCTGGTCTCGACCGTACTATTTGTGTGCTTCTTAGAGAAGGAGGGGTAGAGTTTTTAGAACAGTTACAGCTATGAACTGGAGTATGTTTCAATGGAGGGAGGGCAGCTGAGGCTTCCATGCTTCCCCGCGACGACGTCCAGGAGTTCAATATTTCCAAGTATTGGCTGTTGCTGAGGCAAAACTTTGCAACACTTGTCGTGGGATGGTTTGTATTACCAGTGGCAAAGCGCCAATGCCATATGCAGCTGCTAAAATGTGATTTAATACAGCTGAGATCTGAACTTCCGATTAATTTAGGGTACGTTTATAATTTTATGTTTGTATTTTTACTTTTACATTGAATTAAAAAAATTGCAAACAAAGTAATATTAAATTCCAAATTTCAGAAAATTTGGTATCTAGCAAAAATAAACTCCGATAAACCCCGATTTTTCAGCGGAAAATAAGCTCCGAAAGACACTCTCCGAATTTCACAAGATATAGACTCTGAAAACACGGAATCCCATTTATAACGTTGTCAAGAATGATTTCAAGCCCACGATGAAATAACGAGGCGTAAAAATATCTATAAAAATATATGCGCGGGTCTGATGTGCTTTGGGGCTACGTGCGCCAGTCGCCAGCGTGTTTTCTCGTCGTTGGCGGTAATGCAACGCGCTCTGAGCACACTAAAATTCAAATGTGTGAACCAAGCATTCGATAGCTGTCACAACTGTCGGGTATTCGTGGCTCCGTGGAATGAAATCCTATCTTAGGGTCAAGAGGGAGACCGGGCAAACATTATGGACACTCACCTGTCGTGGGAGATTGACGTTTCCGCAAAATAAGTCATTAGTCGTTATTCGTTTATACAGTTGGAGGTTAGTCTGCCCGAACATGGCGACATTGTTACCCACTGTAGATGAAAAACTGAGCCAGTGCAGTACGACTGCTAGCCTGGGGTCTTTAACGTGCATCACGCAGTAGTGATACACGACCGCAGGCCGGTACGATGCCCCTCCAGATGGAAACGGGAAGGGGCGGGGAAACTTTTCTAAACTTGGTGGGATAAAATAATGTTGCTACTGTTTCTTTCTAAACGATTTTTTTTTTTAAACAGTGCGGGGAAGGCAGTGAACGCGAACGATCGAACAGACTTATTCCAAAACTCCAAGTGCCTAATCGCGGCCTGATGCCACGTTATGCATTGTGGGAATCAGGGGGAAGCAAAGTCTATACGCGCTCCGCTTCTGGCCCACACCTTCCCAGAATGCAACGGGCGCGCTGACGGACTTATGGAAGTAGTCCATTCTCGTCGCGAGCTACAGGGAGGCGCGGAACAGTGCAGTCGATATCGCCGCAACACCGAATGCCTAAACGACCAGCGAGCGTGCAAGTTCGACAAGTGGGCGGTGCGAGGACAGAGTTTCCCGCGTGCGGACCGCGGCTACCCGCGATTTACGAACGAGTTCGCGTTTTTGTCCACACCGGGTGCGTGGGCGCTGCGCGTGCGCAGAAATCAGACTCACGTCGAAGAAAGCGTCGGCGCGTGTACCGAGCCGACAGGGATTTTCTCAAAAATCTTTCGAGGGGAAATACAAGGCCCGTCATTCATATTTACGTTACTTGCGGGAATTTCCGGGCCACCATTTCCCCGTCGAAATTGTCCGAAAATCACCGGTAACTTTTGAAGAAGATAACGGTCAGTTCTGAAACATTGGCATCTGGTCTGGACCGTTAGTGCAAGATTTGGGCCAAGCCTTTGCGTTCGGCGATCCCTAGCCTTTTTCGGATAAAAATAAAAATATATAATATTTTTTGGAAACTCTGTAGATGTATGTACAACGTGAACTTTGTCTGTTTTAGTATGTAAGCACCTCGGTGTTTGTGAGCAGTGCCATGTTTATAGTAGAGACCCCGAATTTAGGAGGAGGGGGAACTCAAACCATTGAAAGCGTTTTCAGTCTTCCTGTTCTGTCCTTCCTTTCTGCATTCACTCTTTGCATCGGGGGATGGAGGGTTGTTACCAGCGCAGGGCGTCGATTAAACATTTGAACGCGATTGATCGGCACCCTTTAACCGATTAAGTAATCGATTGATCGGTTTCGCTCATTTTCATGCATAATATATTAAGATGACAAATTTGATATTTTTGCCCTTGCTGCTTTTCTTTTTTTCTACTATGTGATAAACGACGCAGTTCATATATTTTCAATTAGAGTTCAACTTTGATGTGTTTTTGAGAACAGTCAAAAGAGGCTTACAGCTCATTTTTTCAGACGTTGATGCAGAGAAGTTCACTGATATCCTCCGGCAGGAACGAGCTCATTTGCTTCTTCACAATGCTCACTGCTACGCTAAACACACACTCGCTTCGCCTTGCTGTGGTTTGATAAATAAAACTATTTGTTTAGATAGTCCGCAGCCGGTACAGAACCCGTACCATGTGCATAATCCGCACTCAGTGCCTAGTCCAGGCACATAGCCAGGGAAGGGGGGGGGGAGGCATGAGCCCCCCCCCCCTTCCGAAATCTTCCATTTTGCTGGGGCCTCCTCCCCCCCCCCCCCCCCCCGAAACAAAATCCTGGCTACGTGCCTGGCCTACTCCGAACGTGGAAAGTATCATACACAGCACACCTTGACAAATGCCTACTGTATTGGCTCACAAAGAAGCTTTATCATACATAAATAAACATTAATATTGTCCGTTACTCATAAAATCCTTCACGACTTGTCGCAGAAAAAATCTAGAAAAAACACCATGTATATAGTCCGCAACGGGTGAGTTTTCAACTTTTAAACATGTATAGTCCGGAAAATACGGTAGTCACATATTTGTCTTCAGTAACCTATGCTTATCATGGTATGTAAGTTGTGGCTGGAGCAAAGGACTTTAGAACAACGCCCGTGCTAATCAAATATCTTTGAAGATGGAACTCATCATTCACAGGACTGTAGAGAGAGTTTTCGTTTCAAGCACTCCAATAGGAATGTTTGAATCGGCCGCTCTAGATGAACCTATGCGTGCCAAATGCGACACAGTAATAAAGATCTCGTAATTTTAATAAAATGCGTAAAATTTCCGCGCGGAAACAATCCGAAATTGTGTAAATAACACCCCTAACAAGTAAGCTTAAAATTTTAGTTAATCCATCTTTTTTTATTCCGAGCCACTCTGGTGTTGTGACCTACAAAGTGGTTTTCAATTCCGGGACGTTCTTCGCATCTTTTCTTGCCCACCGCTAAAGGGGAGGAGAGTCCGGGTTGTTCCCGACAAGAAAGAAAAGTGTTTTTCAACCCGGGTAAATAAACTGTGCATCGCACGAAGTTCAACCTCCGTGAGAATGTGACACTTGGGGTTGGAATAGAACGCGGAAGTTCAGAAACAGGATACGTTACCTTGATTATAGAATAATTCAGAAAAATCAAATTTCTTTATAAGCCGACGTCCACCTAAGCTTTCCAAAATGAAAACTGAGATTATATACACGTACGTGGGGTTTATATCAGTGAAATATCCTCGTCAGCAAGAAAGATATTATTGCATTCCTTCTTGTTGAAGAGTGGTAAGTTGGGCAAGTTGGTAAACGTTGAACATGGTTAAAACGCGCACAAAGAGACGAAAGAAAGAGGTGAAAAAGCAGAAAAATTATCAAAAAACACGTGCCACAAAAAACATGCGCGGCCTTTTGTTACCTGTTCCTCGGGCGTAGTATATAACATTCCTCTTTCATGTGGAAGATGCTATGTGGGACAGACGGGACGGTGTCTGAATGACCGTCTACGAGGGCACAAACTTTCTTTAACATCCACTGTAGGAGGTCACCTTTCTCGGTGCACTTGTACGTGCACACCATCGTTAGAAAAAACATCAATCACTGGCTGCTTTAAAGAAAAACAAACGCGCGAGGTGCTCGAGGCGTTCACCATCTTGAGCCTGGCCGATCGCTGCGTTATTCAGCCGTCAGTAGCTTTAAGCGAAAAAGAAGTTGCCTTCTTGCGAACATTTGACTGCGACTGAGCTATTTACCCCTGGTGCCGTTGTCCCCTGTAAAATATTGTGCTTCATCTTTCTTTTCTTTACTCAATATACTAGAGTTGTGAGTGCGCGCTTGTCTGTGTTCTGTGTTCAGGGAGATCGGCGGCCGAGTGGGCGATAGTGACACTCAGGACACTGATATGGCAGCGTAGCTGCCAGAGTAGCGCCACGCTTTTCCTGTGCCGCCTCTCACCGCGATTGGTCAAACGACGGTACCATAGCAACGAGCTGAGCTGGCTCGGTTTCCTTAGCAACCGAGTGACTGCTCGTCATGCGACTCGCAAGAGCCGTGATGTCACCGGTAAGATGGCAGCGCCCAGAGCTGGTGGATACGAGCTTGTTCGGTGCGCGGCAGTCGTAATGTACCGCTGCTTGCCGACGATTTCGACTTCTTCGTGCTCTCTGACACAGGCATAACGTGAAGATCTGAAAGAATGAGACTCTATACATTTTCTGTGCAATATCGCTCTGGATATTAGCACCAGTGCGAGAGCATCAGTCATATCGCCGTAGCGGTGCTCGGATTGCCGATGTGTTCAAGGATCGATATGACTTTGCATGCAATTTTCGCATACTCCTAGCCTTGTTTGAACGCTGGAATGTCTGAGAATCGATGCGAATTGTATGCGTCGCATGTTGGACCTTGGGGAAGTTGTTTCTGCTCCAGGTAACCGCGCAATCACAGAAACTTTTAGCGAGAAGCTCCTGCGATCTTTACGTTTTGTACTATTCATTTTCTAATTTTCTAGCTTCCTTTGAATGTTGGAATTCTTGAGAATCGAAACGAAAGGTATACGTCGTGTGTAGGGCCCAGGGGAAGTTGTTTCAGCCCCGGGTCACCGAATAATCACAGCAACTTTAAGTGAGGAAGCGCCTGCGATCTTTAATCTTTTGTACTAATCGACGATTTTACGAATTGACAGTTCTGAAGACTTTGATAAACGTGCTTTCGTTGCAATAGCTTGCACTTGATCGCAGTGTTTTTTTTTTGTTTTGTTTTCGAGTGACAAGCTGGCGTTTGCTCAAACGACGTATATGAAATTACCTTCTCTATGACAATGCCTTAACACATACCATTAAACTTATATGCTCAGAGGTGTGTTCGTCTTTGTAATTAACAAGTTACAGACAATTATTTTTTAAGAGTGTAATATTTATTTTCTGTAGCTGGGCCCGTTTTGTGCTCGTTAATGTCCGTGTGCTATGATGTTATGGTAATGTGTGTATGATTCTAAATATCCTAATTGCAATGCCTACAAAAGCCAAAATTGCGTCAGCCGACCCCAGCTCACGCATTTGACACGAAAACTGCGTCCCTCGGACGTACGCGCTCGTCAACAATCAATTCGTCGATGAATATTTAAATTCGCGTTCATGGCCAAGGAGGTGTACATGAGTGCACTTGCGAATGCCAAGTTCTATGGTGTGCCTAGAAAGCACGGTGGAAGATTGAAGGCATCGCACCGGTGCCCTAGCATGTCACGACCGCGTGATTCCACTGTTCTCTTTTTAGTTGAGGATTAAAGGTAAGAAATAAGGCTGAACTCCATGGAACGAATTATGTGACGAATAACTGGCGAACGCCGCCCGACGGCACGCTCGCTTTGCGCGCGACGTAGCAGCCACTGTGTTGATTCCACGCGCAGAGCAAAAGCCGCCGCGCAAAATTCGTCGGTTATTCGCTGCATATTCGTCCCATGGAGTTCAGCCTTAAGAAGTTAAAAACTCATTTCATGGCCCCTTGAACACGGGTATGCGTGCTACACCAGATTAAAATATTGACTTTTTGCATGCCGGTAAACTTCCGGACGACCACTTGGCCTGTCGGCAAGAACACCCATCATCTCCGGCGTCCGTCTCTTTGATGGGGTTAACAATCCTCTGGAGACCACCATGCTGTCCTTCTTGGTTTAACCCCGTCGACTGTTCATCGCCCAAATGAGGGTGAGACCGCTGGCGACGTCGCTCCACTGCAGTCGGTGAGATAATCTAATCTTGAATGAATGACTGGGTCTTGAAGAAGTATGATGCTGGGCATACGCATTCTCTTACTATGGGGCAGCTCGAGCAGCAGTCATGTCCCAAGGCAATCGTCCTGCTGTGGCCGGCGTAATCAGATGTTGTTCCATAGGAGCGAAGTCCGAAAGTACAAGGACGGTACGTTCGTCCCACGAAGCGGCCGCCATCCCGGCGGCGCGGAAAACCACTCGCCTTGTCCGGCGCACCCCGCGATACTTGTGCAGCTCTCGTCGCCCGACACTCCCCGGGCTGCAAATCGTCTCACTTCACAGAAGAAACAGGCACCGCTCCTCCAGAGGCCCTTCGCCGTACCGCTGCGTGCAGCGTCCTTTAGGTCTTTAATACCTCCATGTACGAATGAGAGCGAGATGCGCGATACCTGCGTTAGACAAAGGCCGCCCGGCGTCGCTAGCAGTATACGGCAACCTCCCAGGCCCAAAATGGTGATCACCAGAGGCGCTTCTGACGTCGTGCATCTCAGATAATTTTGCGTGTCGTAAGCCTGCCATCTCCGGTGCACACCAGCTCGGAGCACGTGGAGCGAAGCTCGCGCTGCGGTAGCCCAGGGAACCCGGTTCAATCCCCACCCCTGCCCGCTTCGATCTGGCGAGCATCGCACCGGCGTAAGCGGTCGCGGGTATCACCACTGCGTGGTGCACGTTAAAGACCTCAGGCTAGCGGTTGTACCGCACTGGCTAAATTGCTTATCTACAGTGGGTGTCAATGTCGCCATGTTCTGGCAGACTAAACTCCCGTGTGCAACAACCAACGACTAATTTGTTTGCTTTTTGTTCCGTGTTCCTTCCTGTTTGTCCTCGTCTCTTTGTGCGCGTTTAACCATGTTCCTTCTTGTTGGCACGTTTTTGTTTGTTTGTTTGTTTGTTTTTTCACCGAAGCCGACGGTGCAAGAGATCAGAATGTCATTACTTCGTTGTGACGACATAGGCTTAGGTGTGGACCCGTAGAGAAATTCTCGCCTTTCTCAGTTATCTCTTTATCCAGGTTAGACTCAAACTTTCGCGTTCTATCCCAACCAATGGAATCGACATCCTCACCGAGTTCGAGTTTTCCGCGATGCAAAGTTCATTTGCCCGGACCGAAAAACACGGTTCTCTTTTTCGGAAACGCGGTATATTGTCAGCGTGAGAGCCTAGATTAAAGAGAGGAGCAACTGAAACCACCGAGAGCGTTCGCAATTTAGTTAGACGCGCTCTGGCGCAGATTTGGTGCGCGTGATCATACCATGATTTATGGAGTGACTTGGAGAGGCGGAGAGCGGAGAGGCTGGAGCCGAGCTTGGAGACGCTCGGGGAATGACCGACGCTTTCTCCTCATTCTCGCAGCTTGTATTCAAACTCGACCCACGAACCACGTAAACCCGATCGAGTAGTTGGAAACATTCCGGAATCGAGGCACACTACCAGCGGCAGACGAGCGAAAACGGAATCACGTGTTGTCTAAAACCGAACTACCGGATTCCAAGACCAACCAGATAATAACATTTTTTTGCCCAAATTGTTTTTGTAGTGAAATTTGTTTATGGAAATTTTCTCAAGACGCGTTATTAAGCAGCACACGACTAAATTACATTCGACTTTATTTCAATAAAACTAAATGAAGAAAAAACGAAACAATAACCTCTCGTTGGTCGTTTTTTTTTTCTGGGGGGGTAGAGAAGGGGAAGTAGGGAGGGAGGGGAGTTCGCTGTAACATTTGCTGAAAGGACAATTTGAATAAAAATACTTTTTTTTATTGTTCTTGCACCAATAAAGCGGAAATGTAAAGAAACAGCTGCATTCGAAATCTCCGCAAATCAATTTAATTGTAAAAAAAGAAAAACAGTTTTGGGTTTGAGAGTATTTGTCGAGAAAACGCCGGGATTAATTTTGCAGCTTAACGAATCATAGTTGTACTGCGTGTCCCAAAGAGCGGCCAATCTTTTAAATCGACCGCGAAAATCGGTTTCTTAACCTATCGCGTTCCGATTTTGTACAGCGTTGCCACAGGTGATGCATTTTTCCATAAAATTCGCAAAGAACGAACTTACCTGAGGAAGAAGTAAAGAAAGAAAAAGTGCTTAAGTTCGTATGGAAACGCAGCGAAGCCACGGGTCTTCAAACCATAGGGCGCCCTATTGTTTGAAGACCGGTGGCTTCGCTGCGTTTTCATAGGAGTTAAGCCTTTTCTTTTTTTACTTTTTCCTCAGGTAAGTTCGCTCTTTGCGAATTTTATGGAAAATGCACCACCTGTGGCCACCGCTGTACAAAAATCGGAACGCGATAGGTTAAGAAACCGATTTTTGCGGTCGATTTAAAGAGACTGGCCGCTCTTGGGACACGAGGTATAGATGCATGATATCTTTCCAAAAGTTGTTACAAAAAGTATGTGACCTTGAGTGGCATCACAGCGTCATGTGAATGGAATACACATAACGCGATGTCACACTGGCGTCATCTCCTAAAAATGATTGAGGTTAAAAAGAAAAGAAAAACTCGCGACGAAAAATGGTTTGTACCTACCCTCGTACCAACTATGGCATTGCATCTGTCTATATATTCTTCCATCTCTATTAAACACATTGCATGAAGGGCAAAATTCGGTCACGATTTGTCATTTGAGGGTCTGTTTTTTCCGCTCTCCACATCGTGAGCATCGTTTAATCATTCAATGGTTGTAATTCTGTGCTTCGTTAACCAACGTATAAGTGATCAGATTTTCTCTGCGTGTGCGTGTGAAAGTACACCCCTGTACGTGTGCGTTAAATAGCGTGCTTAGGAAATTATTTCTGCCGCTGACCCTGTACAGCCATCTTGGAGCTGGGGCCTCGTCATGCTGTACTTCGCAACAGCTTTTTGCCCCAGCTACCATCTTTCCTTTAGAAAACAAAACAAAGCAAAAAAAGAAAAGAAAGCAGAATCTTCGAGAAGCTATTTTTTTGTGCGCGTCCCTTCTAAGCTTGTATAAACAAGCCGAAGTGTCTTGTTCTTCCATGCTCCCAAGGGGTTTTCCACAAGAGTCGCTCAACTTTAATGGATACAGTGGCAGTCTTCGCTTTCAGGTACAAGCAGTTCAGTGCAGTTCGGACGAAGAAGATGCGAAGATTTGGAGTTTCTTGTTTCGTCAAACGTCTCCAAGCGCATTGGTTCATGGAAGGTATTCGGCTAAAGATTACCATGAAAAAGTTATTCTATAGCTGCGCAAGCTTCCTCGCTACATAAGAAATAATCAGGTGCATTAAAAAAATCTAAACCTGACTTTAGTGTTCCTTTAACGCTCGAAGAAAGAAACTATAGTCGATGGCAGGTTAAGAACCCAGTAAATGCTCCACCTCGTGCGCGAGCTTACCGCGCTTTGATAACGACTTCGTCCCGGGCGCAGCGAAAGCACGATGGAAGGCAAGGAGCGCATGCTGGAGGCGGAGCATCTCCTGGTTTCTTCACCTGTCGTCGACTACTGCGGGCAGAAGCTGAGGGAGAGGAGGAGATGAGAGCGCATGGAAACGTTTGAACGCCGAGCTTTGTTCGGAATGATTTGTGAGTAGGCGCAAAGCTAGCTGCCTTTGTCTCCACTGCCATAGCCTCCCATATACTGACAAAGCCTGGAAGATCGCCACGAGAAGCGGCTGCCGAAATGGAAAAGGTGGAGCGGCAGACAACGTGTGAGAGGATCGAGAGCCACGAGACTGGCGCCCTGCTGTGGCGAGACGCCGAAACACACTTCTCCCGAGCGAACGAGTGTGTGGTTCGTGTCCTCGCCGCTTCAAAAGCTGTGCGCTGATGTCCAGGTTCTCCGAGAAATGGCTCTTTGATGCTCTGTGCTACCAGATCCTCGCGCTCCAAACCGGGCACTCTATGGCTCCGTCGTCGAACTGTCAGGCTTTGTGTGTATAGAGGAGGCTATGACACTACATAAGCGAGTCCGCTTCACGCGACAAGTTTCAACCTCCGCAATAGCTTATATGCACTGTTCTAAGAGTGAAAAAATGTCATCTCGTTAGTGAAGAGAACAGATGAGTATACACAACGAGCCGCCTTCCCTTTTTTTTATGTGGATATTTGCTTATTTTTGTGCACACGGAAAACCAGAAACGAAATACGAAAATCGGTTGGCTCCTCAGTTTTTATGCGACATATATAAATGCCGCGCCACGCCCGCACTAAGAGCTTCCGCGTGCGCGGCCTATGCGTCGGAGGGGCGCCACGGTCAGCGGCTTCCCATTTCGTCGACGCTTCTCTCATCCATCGTGGCGCCTGCACGGGTGCCTGCCTTCGCACCTCCTCATTAAAGCGAAACAAAACGGGAAACAAAAATAACGCGAGATCACCTCGATTTTTTGTTTTCCTCTCTATTCACGTGCCAGCTGGTTTGTATCTTTCTAGCCTTTTCCCTCTCTACCTCCTTTAGTATCGTAATTATAATAATTGTTCATATATTCCATTTCTAAATATTACAAAAGCCAGGAACCAACTATAAAAAAAATACGCGAAACTTTTTTGTTTTTTTTTTCTTTTCAGAATTTACGGAGTTCTGCCAGCAGCGATAGGAAAAAAGTTGTGAGACGTAAGAAGCGGCTTAATATATTTTTATTTTGTTTTTTATGTAGTCCATATTTATAATTCCATTCCACACGTAATAGATCAGTGTTCGAGAAGCGTATAATTTAAACATCATACTAAAAAAAAAGTTAGTAAAATTGATGCACAAAAAGAAGAAAAAGCGGCCCGTAAAAGAAATGAAAAATCAGAAAGAAAGAGAGACTGAACCCGGGGTTTCTTCCGGCTTAAATTTGAGGCGCACCTTCGATCGTCGCCAGGGCATATCAGCGCGAGATCGATACGAACCGTCCGGAAAGAAGACGTACTCATGCGGGCAGACTGCGGGTGTGGTCATCCGCGTGACTGACCGACGCCGTAGCTCCATGTCGACGCATAAGAAGCGCGCATTCCCGTAAGTGCGGAAAAAAAGCCAAATGACTCGTCTCTTTCTTTTTTTTTTAACCTTTTCTCCACACAGTCATTGTATTTTAAAACAAGCAACGCTTCTTTTAACGTAACCCCATACAGTCTAAAATGGTCTGAGAGCTCGCGTTCCTGCAGAGCACGAGACAATGAATCACGACGAACAATAGAAGGATCCCAGCGAATGCTGAAGCTCAGAATACGATTAGACAACATTATGCGATGCATATGAGCGCATGACCATAGGTGAGCAATGAACACGACGTTTCACTTTCTTACGGCCCCTGTACACATCCCATTTTTCCGACATCATCGGAACTTTATCGTTCGCTGGGATTCTTATATTCAAGGCCGCGATTCGTTGCCTCGTGTTCTGCGGGAAAGCGGACTCACAGACCCTTTCTAAAGAGTGTACTCCTGAGAATGCATCCGTCCGCCCGTCCTTCATTGACTACACTTCCTCGCGAAATTTGGCGGGGAAATTGAATTGCTGCACACTTATGCGCGTCATAGGTCACGCGGGCAAAAGTCACAGAGAAAGCTTTTTCCCGGTGCATTTAGCGAGAAAACTAACGGGAGGTTGTCGCGAGAAGCGGTTTCCCACTGGATCGGATGGGGAAATTGAATTATTGCATAATTACACCACTTCAAGTCACGTGATGTCAAGTTACATCAGCTCGTGGGACGTCATAGTACCACGTGACCCAACGACTTGGCACTGTGACGTTATGTTACGTGAAATCAATTAAGAAACGATATCTTTCACTTCCCGCCGACTGAATAATTTCTTCTAAACAAATATAAATAATTGCTCCTTAATTGACAACACAAAAATCGGTACTTTTTTTTTATTGTGACAAGCACTTCAAGAAAACGTAAGATCCCCCCCACCCCAACCCACCCACCAAGAAAGAAAAAAAGAAATAAATTAAAACATTTATTGCGAAAAAAAAACAATATTGTGCGAAAAAAGCTTTTAAAATATCTCCGCCCTTCCTTCCCAAGCCGGCTCCTACTCGCTTCCTTTTCCGATGACATAATTTAGCAGGTGAAGGCAAAATCAAGCATGTCGCGAGTTGCAAGTTTGTAACAATTAGTTTACATTCAAGAAATATAGTTTTATGGTGACTGGAAGCGCACTACACTGCCGTTTTCGGGATAGAAAACTCAGAGCCCGAAAGTGTTAGTTACGAGACAAGAATCGTATCCTGGTTCCTCATTTTTTTCCTTATATTTAAGATACGGCGGCATCCGGAGACGGAGAAGTCGGCATAAGCTCAAAAGAGGATTTTTTTTTCCGGTGCCGGGTAACTTTTGGGCTGTGACAGAGCTATTCTCGTACGATCGATAAGTTTAGGTTCTTCTTATAACGTCGCTCACCAAAATCCACAACACGTCGCTTTTGCACCCCATCTTCCTTTCAAACTCAAAAGTGACGCTTCGTCTGCACGCGGGAAAGGACACATGGCAAGCGCGGTGCAAAGTAATCACTGCGATTGGCCTGTTGGCAGGCGCGCGCACCTGTGATTGTCGCGATCGATGAAGGGAAAGAGATTATGTTAAACATGACACTTCCTGCTTTGAGTTATTGAAAGGAGTGAGGAGTGCACCGCATAGCCACGTCATTGACTCGGGCGGGAATTTCAACTGTGGCTTTCTGAAACCATTTGTTATTGCAAATACGCCTTTCCCAACCTTAATCTTTTTATGATGATGCCCATGGATCATTTCAAGTCGATTTTAATAAGAGTAACAACAAAAATATTCATGTCGGGGTTGCCGATAGCCCCTTAAATAGCGCATTTCATGCATTCTCCAGAACTTTGGAGAGAAACGTCGCTGTCAACTGTTTGTCCCTATAACGGCAGCTCGAGAGCCAGTTTCCGAGAGACGGTGCCATGCGGCGTTAAGATGCCGGACCCCGTGTCCTCCTTTGCTCGGCGACGCAGTCCGTACACCTAGCGTCGGCGGTGGCGGCGGCGACGGGACAGCGGAGCCTCGTGCAAGTTTGATGAAGGATGGCCGAGCGACCGCGTGGGCGGCTCCCGCTATGTTCGGGGCCTTCCGTCGGTGCCCATGGCCCACGGCGCGCCAGCGACGCCTCGTCTTCGATTTTAATCTCTGCTTTCCCCGTGGAGAGGGAGACACGGGGCAGAGGGAAGGCGGTTCTTCGAGCACGACGGCTCCGGTCGCCTCCTCCAGTGTCGCGACGCTGCGCCGAAATGAGCTTCGCCGGCACCATGCTCTCTCCGTACTTTTGTTCCGCAAGCTAGATGAAATATTTTTTGTTTGTTTTGTTTTTAGCGGATTGAATTTTACAAATTTCTGTTGTTACGTATCGTGGGTTCGATGGCCGACGGCGTTAACTTGGGCGGCGCGTGGAGAATGAGAGCTCCCGCATCGAACTCGGAAATGATTTCCAATACAGGGAGGTCAGCTTGAACAGTAGACGAACACAAAGAGAGGAAACGAACATGCACAGGGCTGGCTCTGAACTGTTACTCTAATACCTCTTCGTCTATAACTTAATATATATAAATATAGTATATATGTCCACCTTCTTTTCTTCACTTTATCTATTCACATTTACTAGCCACCTCAACTTAAAGCGGTTATTCAGTGAATTCCAAAAGTAGACACATAGTCAACCACGAAATTTTAACGCCAACTAGAAAAAATTACAATTGGTAGTACCCAATCTGGCAACGCTGGACACCTGCGCCTAGCACACGCCCGCAATCCGCCCGTCGTTGCCTAGAGGATCACGTGACATCTCGTACCACGTGACGGCCATGCTCTTGGCGGCCAAAGGCCAATGTTGCCGGACGGAGCCGTAGTTTCGGTTTCAATTTCCGCTCGTGTTTAAAATTGGATTTAAAAAGATATATCCCATTTTTCGCGAAGCAAACGACGTAGTGTCGTTTACTATATTTCGTCTCCCCTACGATGGACTAAAGGCAAATGCTACGGACCGCCAGATGCAATCACGAACCCCTTAGAAAGTGTGCGGTATTTCGCTTCGATGCACGTATCGCATCCCGCGTCTCGGATCTCTGATCAGGGGATGGGTGGACAGTGGCTCGAATCGAAGAGCACTGAGTGACTCAACAATTTTACATCGCAAAGAAAGTCACCACATATAGGCTCTTTGCAGCGTCGAAGCTACTGAAATGATGAGGCGCTTTTGGATTCGGAGCATTATTCGTTCACCCCTAATCAATGTTAAGCGTGTCATAGTATAGCTTGGAATGGGATTGGATCTGGCGGCCCGTGGCTTTGGCCTTTAGTACATTGTAGGATGAGACAAAGTATAGGGCTTTTAATGTGAAATTTTCACTCATTATCCCGAAATCTTCGGAATGGAGTGGAGTTGGCCTTTAAAGAAACCCAACATGTTACATAAAAAGGAGGTAAATAGGCTCGCTGAAACCCGTTTTTGTTTTTGGGACTTCGTTTATTCGAGATTAGAAACGATCAGTTCGCAATAATAGGGTTTGTGTATGAAATACATTCAGCGCACGCACAAAAATTTTTTCGGTTGGTCAGTCTCTTTTATGATTCTCACCAAACGTGCCAATTTCCCTACGTGCCAAGAACTGGCGACGAGAGCACGACTGGTACGTATAGCATCAGTAACCTAAAAAAAGAAAAAGAAAAACGCTCCCGTGCCCTCACTTTCCGGCAGAGCACTCGGAGAGCCACTCGCCGCCGTCTACTGAGTGAGCTGGGCGAATCACGAGGCCGCAGAGGGGTTTTTATACCGAGACATAAAGTCTGCGATATGACGGACATGACAGGACCGCGCGAAACGTCTTGGTCAGCGTCACGTCGCAGACTTTATTTCTAGGTCTATACGTAGAAGCGCGCGGTTAAAATCTACGATGACTGTCTCTTTAGCCTCGGCGACACTGCCAATACATCATACGAGAGACAGTCTACAGACAGTGCTAGGGCGGGTTTCTGCCTGCAGACATGTCACACGCATAAAGCAAACATGCTGAGGACGTGTTCGGGGCGTGTCCGCGGACAAATCCCTCATCATGTCTGAGGCGAACACGGTGTCGTTTGTATGACATACGAGCGCCGTCACCGCGACTTCAAGCCTTCAGCGACTATAGAAGAGCCAGAAACGCGAACAGACATACTAAAAGCGTGAAGTCACGTCGAATTCACTGCGCTCGATCGGTTTAGCCGAGCGGATTGATTGATTCCTAGCACATCAAAATGCCTTGGTATACATGAGGAATGAGTAAGGTAATACTACCTTCTTTTTTTGTTTGCGGTGAAACCAGGGTTGGCCGGCTATTTGTTGTTTTAATGCGTTAGCATTAGAACGCTTGTTTTGACGAAAGCCCGGCGGTGTCTTTCGTTTGTCAGTTGTCGCGTGCGATGCTCTCATTTGTCCGAAGCGCTGACGTGAGCACGCGTCAACCTCTCCCTTTCTACCCGGCGCTGACAAACTGACAGACACCGCCGCGTTTCCGTCAAAACGAGCCCTTTACGTTTTCGGCAAAGTCACGCGCACAGCTGGCGCGGAGCCAGAGAGGAGGAGGCGCCGCACAACACCTCTTAGATAACAGAGCCGTAGTGTTCAACGAGATGGCGTCATCAGAGAAGGTCTACGCTGGACACAGATTGGAAACGAGTGCTGCGTGAGCGCTCGGCTTCGAGTCAAGTTTGAGCAGGGCGTTGACGCAATCGTCGTGTCCAATCTGTGCTCAGCGCTGGCCTTCTCTGATGACCCCATCTGATTCAGCACTACGGCTTTGTATTCTAGGAGGCGTTGCCCCTGGCGCGGTGAAAGGCGGGCTTGCTCAGTTGCCGCTCTGCTGTTGCCGGTTGTTCCTCGCTCTGGGTTTCCGTAGACAGCGGTGCGTGGGCTGTGATGCGTGCGTGTGGTTAAAACGATGGTTGCGGTTCGCTCCACGAGTGCTATGGATGTGGTTCTTTCCAGGAGTGATATGGGTGACCGTATCCAAGGGCGTCGAGGTACTCTGACAAGCAGGGTACAAAAGAGGGTGAAAAAAATTACAGGAAGATCAATTGATGAATTCTTAAGGAATATGTTAGCATGACGCTTGGAAATGCTACACACGTCCCCATTGGGAAACGCTAACACTGACCCCGTAACGAGGCCAAAAATATGCAGCGAAAAAAAAGTGAAAGGGTCAGCGTTAGCGTTTCCCAAACGGGGACGTGTGTGGCGTTTCCAAGCGTCAAGCTAACGCATTCCCCAAGAATCCCCCAATGAATCTTCCTGTAATTTTTGTTTGATTGTACGTTTATTATTGATACGAATTCTGATTTTTCTCCTCTTTTAGGCACTGTTCAATAGCCATCTTGTAGCGGGGAAGTGGACGCGCGGGCATTATTACAGTGACCCTCGTGGCGCCCATAAAGACTCAATAGCATTTATGTGCATGTTTTGACCATAAAATGCCAATTAGGAGGCGTGCAATTTTCTCGTATTTTGTGTCCTTTCTCGCTAGAGTCCCTCTTGGGACTGGGAGTGTCTTAAAATAAATAAATATATAAATAAATAGCGTAGCAGACGCACATCGAGATGAAGAATACATGCCGTGAGGTCGCGCTTTCTGAGCTCTCTAACTTAATGTATAACGAGATGCTTGTACCTAGTCACTGAGAGTTTAAGAAGGGCAGGGTGTGGACAATTAGGTTCACGATTCTCGCTTTGGGATTGGGTCTTCGGCGCTCTTATCGGCTGGTTCCGCAGTCCCATGTTGGCCGCCGAGCTATATTAAAGTGCTCGGGGACTCGCCACGTCGGCCTTTCTTAAGTTGTCAGTAAATGTTATTTCGGCCTCGTCGTTTGCTCAGCTCCTCCGTACATCGCGGCAGAACGGCTGTCCGGGTGTCTAGCGGGAAGTGGACGCGCGGGCATTACTAGAGTAAACCTCGTGGCGCCCGCAAAGACTTTTTTTTTTAGATTATCCCAGTGGTGTTTTACACAGACCGCGGGTGAACCCAAGGAGCGAAGCAGTACTATAGAGCCTGGATGTGCGAAGCTTCCTTGGACAGTCAAGCAGGAGAGCGAGCTGCGCACAATTCCGTTAATATAGGGAAATATGCGCAGATGACGTTTTTGGGAAACATTGCCAAGTTAGTTTCCAGTACCATGTTAACAACAGCCCTTTACAAATTGTTTCTACGTACGAATATCTTGGAGTGCACTTTTCTTCCGATATGAAATGGAATGTACAAGTTGATTTTGTTGTTCGAAGGCTCGCGGCAAACTTTGGTATCTGCCACGCAAGCTTAAGCATGCTTCGTTTGATGTAAAATATCATCGCTTACAAAAGCTTGGTTCGATCTATTCTCGAATATGCCTTCGGGTTTGGGACCCTGCTATGGCTGTAAATATTGACACATTAGAAAGAGTGCAGAGATACGCATTTCGATTTATTTTCAATAAAATGGAAAGGGAAGAATTTGTGACGTCACCGTACGAGAAAACCCATCTGAGTTGCTATCCTCAAGGCCCTATACAGGAGGCAAAAGCTTTTATGCGTGCTACTGAACGGCTATTTTAACGTAATTTCTTCGAAATATGTAACGCTACGACTCTCAGGTTTCGTATCTTTGTCGTACTCAGTCTTTTAAATATTTTTTTCCTACGAACAATCGAAGAGTGGAACAGTCTTCCCGAAGTGCAGCTGAACTCATCGTCAGTCGAATTTTTTTTTTTTTAACATCGGAAGGCTGTCCGTGAAACGTTGACTGTTTTGTTTTGTTTCCGCTGTCTGTCATATTTCTACGTATAGTATTAGCATTGTTGGCCCCTTGACAAGCGTATGTGCTCTGTTGTTCGCTTGAGTTTTATTTATTTCCTTTTATCTTTTTTTAAATCACGTCTTGCCTGTTGGTTTGTCTGTATCTGTTATTTTATTGTTTGTAACATGTGCGCACTAATCAGGCCTCGAGCTGTTTGTGGGCACATTAAACATAATAAATAAATAAATAAAAAATAGGGGCTACAATCCACGCTGTGAAGGTGGTTGGACAGCGAAGCTGTAAACCACACCCACAACGATTACCCATTTACCCATTTACACACCGATTACCCACAACGATTACTCAGACACGTGGCTCTACAAAGAGTGAAACCAGAGACAAGTGAAATGTACTTAACCACACCATTTATTACTTCGCAACGACATTCACGACTACTTTATGATCAGTGTGATACACACTGAGATTTTCAGTTCTCACTGTAGAGATATTCTATGCTAAGACCGGTCTCCCTTTTATATATGAAAGCGTGGTGACGTCACTATGTGATTTCTATGCTGTTGGGAACTTTTCCACTCGGAGTAGCTCACGCAACCGTAATCTTTACCGGCAAACACACGCGGGGAGAAGGAACGTGTTTCGCATTGTTCGCAGGCGCCGTTATCATCCATTATGCGGTTTGCACTTCACAGTGAGGGCTTCGAATGACGTCAACTTCTTTCGAAGCAGCTGCAAACCTAATCTTTACCGGACTGCGTGGAGGGTGTTCCTTTTGTTCACACGCGCCTTATCGTGCATCATGTGGTTTTGATGCTTGTTTTGGGGTTTTCTTTATTGAAACGAATACTCAGCTGTATGCTGTATGCCTGATTTCAAAGGAGATGTGCTGTTTTGCCTTCATTTGTTCGCCGGGAGTTTTTTGCTTACAACGCCAACGACACTAAAATTTCCTTGGCTGGTAGAGGTATACAGCTTCGCTGTAATAAATAGATTATTGTGTATCGACTACATCTTAATATTACCTCGTATAAGTTTTTGGGAAGCAAAATGTACCGACCACTCCTGCCACAACCTCCAAAATTCGGTTAACAGTATTTATTAAAAAAACAAACAAAAAAACGTGAGTTTATTAATTTTTTTATTTAGGACACGTAACAGCAAATAAGAGAAGGATCCCAGCGAATGACGACATTCAAAATCCAATTAGATAAAAAAACACAATCGACTTCGGCAGGGACAGTCAGAATATGACGCTTGACTGGCTAATAAACTCTCCCTGGGGCGCAGATCGCCTGCATTTTTCGCATTTAATTGCATTGCGAGCTTCGTCAACAGGAAGTTTTAGGGAACCATTTTCGCACATCCGATGCGGTCCGATCGGCCTTCCGGTATATGAACTGCGCATGCGCTTCTGCAGAAGCGCTACCGCTTCTCTAGTAGCGCTATCGGAGAAGAGGTCTATACATGTTTGCAAGTCCGGTCTCAGGGCGCCGCCATCTTGCTGAGTTGGGGTGCGCTTGGACGCGTCATATAATCCACTTACGAAGCCTCGCTAAGGCGTCGTAATCGGATTATAGCCGGGCCTAAGCGCATCCCAAATGAGCAAGACGGCGGCCCCTGAGAACCGGACTTGCCAACATGTGTAGACCCCTCCCGTTTACCCTCCCTCAGACGCATAGACATTGCCAGGAGACATTACCGCCTGGAACGAGTAAAAACAAGTTGGGAGAGGCAGATTCACAGTCGTGGTAAAACAACAACAACAACAGCGTGAAAACCTTCCTGTTGCATGACACGGGCAAAACAGCAATGTTCAAGTTTCCCCCGATACCGGAAATTCTACGATTCAAGATGGCGACGACTACACGAAAAAAGAAAGAAAAGTGTATCTGGGATCTTTCGATATATTTTGCCGTGATTGGCTTCCTCCGTGTTCTGCGGGGAAAGGGAACTCGGAGACTAATTCTTTTCGGGTGTCCTTCTGTATATGCTCGCTTCTGTCCAGCTCCCGTCGACATTGGCCGCCGCTGGCTGCGGCGACGGCCATTATTATGCAGGCTGTAGGTACGCAGCGGGCGCCGGAAGTCGGGAGGTGGACCTTCCTGTTTCCAGCCCGGAGTAGTCATGGCGACGACCGTAAGGCCGGATCTCGGAAAACACGAGTCCGATTTTGCATTCGATAAAAATCTCTCCTCGCGCACCGTTCTTGGACAGGCCGCTGTCGGCTCGCTCTTGCCTTACTGCGCGGCCGCGAATGCGCGGCTGTTCGTAGAACTTCGCCCACCTGCCGGTCAAAGAAACGGCAAAGCACAACAACAAAAAAGTGGGCAGAAAAAAAAATATTTATGTGTTATTTTAGGGATAAGTTAGAGATAACAATAATAATAGTGTTGTCAAGAAGAAGAAGAAGAAAAAGATCGGCTTAGATAAATGATTACTCTTCTTAGATGCTAGGTGAACCTTAACATGGCAGCTGAACGTTAGTAGAGAATTCTTTATCGTGGAACTTGGGACCTTTCTAGAGTCGAGGTTCCCGGGGAGGTGAAAGATTGTGCATCTGTATATTGGAAAATATAATGCATCGCTGACCTGTGGCTAACATGCCTTCACGTACAACTCAAATTGTGACAAAAGACGCGAAAAACAGAAAATAAGAGAGCACATAACAACGGTATGTCATATCTCCAGACAATATCCGCTTCTTTCGTTCAATTAACACTGCTTCTTGTACACAGTGTCAATGGGGATCGATAATGTAACCTTTCGTAAGCAATCTAGGTTATAATTATTTAATGCGCTTATTGCTTTGCTAAAGAAACACTGACCCGGGAAGCAAGAAATATTCGCCGAAGTAACCATCAGGGATCGCCAATTGCTGTTTTTCAGTGCTGCTGACTACGTGCTGGCAGCGAACGGCATGTTCGCTTCGCACCATTTGATTCAACGTTTTGTTCTTCGTGTGGGAACATGCCACCTGCAGACTTTTTTTCGTGTGTCCCTGACATGGTGTCTACTGCTAAAGAGCCCCGCAACATTGCTGAGCCTCCTCGGCTGCAGGAACGCTCGAGGAGTGAGAGTCAAAGCTACCTGCTCGTAACCCTTGCGGCAGTCCACGCCATGATGAGGCCGAACTCAGAGCTCCACTTGCAGAGTGAGTTCCCTGGTAGAAGAATAAAAACCCAGATATGTAGCGGATTTTACTGACTGTAGTCCGTGGAATACGCGTGTTGAAATGTTGTAATCTTGCGTGGTGTGGACATTCTACAGGTGCGGACGGCACAAGGATTCGTTTTTCAACATCATAAATTATGACGGGACGTCAAGGATTTTATGATTTACAGGGAAAGTTAATGATATGATAGTCTCTGTGTGATACGAGCTTTGTGCGCTATTCAAGCGGGCACTTTTCAAGGTGTGCCGTGTATAAGAATGTTACGTGCATGCACACGATGCAGGTGCGGACTACAGTTCGGAAAGTATGGTAGCCAAAAGATAGTTCGACATATGCTATTTAGCGCGAATAATAATTAAAAGAAAAAAAAAACAATTGCGCCGGAAGAATTGTGCTTCAGAAATGCGAAGTTTCGGAACCCGGGGTCAGAACTGTGAATTTCGGTTCGTAAAACAATAGCGTAGCCAAAAAAATTTTTTTTCTGAAAAATAGGGGTTGGGGTGGTGCTTGGGGGGGGGGGGGGTCATCTAAACGACATGTTCCGCGATCTTCTTTCATAAGCAACTAGATGTATGCTCTTCACACGTAGTATATATCGGTAGCATATTATCAGTAAATAAAACTATTCATGTTAATGGTGTCGAGCGCGTCATATTTGTCCACGTGCGTGCTATATCTTCTCCTTAATGTTTTACTTGTATTCGCACTGGGTACCCTCTCGATCTGCTCGCTATATCATACCTAAAAAGCTCACTTTCGCATTACTGTACGTTTCGAATCGGAGGGTCGGCCAAATGATGTATAAACAAACAGAGTAACAACATGCCGAACAAAACACGAAGAAAGCGGGCTACGTAGAGCAGCCAGCGCCTCATTTCGAGCTGACGAATGGGCTTCAGAATGAGCCGGCCAGGCAGAGGGAGAGACAGCACCCGCCGCAGTGATCCCACACCGAGCGCTCCCAACAAAAGATCCCAGCGACAGGCCGTCTCATTACACCGCGTTCGTTCTGTCAGCCAGGCGGCGACGGCGCTGACAAGAATTACCCGTATTTAGCGCTGGCGCTCTCGTTATGCCCATTGGCGGCCGTCACGGGATCAGCGATGCGTTCTTGCGTGCAGTCCCAGTTGGCAAGAATGCACGCACACACACACGAAGTATTTAAAAAGAAATAAGCAGCAACGTCCCGCTTCAGTCGGAACCAGTTGACGACGTCATGATATGACGAGAAACTCGATGCCGCCACAACGCGGAGCGCCATCTAGCGGCGATCGGCGCAATTGCGCTCGTGCTCCCCTCTGGTGGTGAGTGGAGGGAGAGGTGACGGCTGCTTGCTAAGGTTGCGTAAATCAGCCCGTTCTCGTTCGATGCGCATCTCTTTTCGCGCATAATTCTAGAGCGGACGCTGACGTGGTGTTGACTGACTATTCGAGCGTCCGTCCGTCTGTGTCTGTTCGTGTTTTCCGGAAACAGCTGGTGCATACGGCAGTCCGCTCTGGACGTGGCGCGGATGACTGCACCATAGAAGGCCATGGAAGGTACACGCTTGTCCTTCGTGGCCTCAGGGACGGTTGTGGGGTTTCAAAATGGACTGCCGATTTACTCTACCTCCTCGCGATGGTGACGATTTACAAACGAGCGACATGATCGCAAAGTGTAGCGAGTTTCTTCTTGGACATTTCCGGCAATTTGTCTGCCTGCTCCAGACTCGGGATGTAATGAGGAATGCGTACAGATACCGGAATTCGTTTGTATTCTCGTTGTCACCTAGTTCCAATAACGTGACTGCCACTAATTTTAATATATATATATATATATATATATATATATATATATATATATATATATATATATATATATATATATATATATATATATATATATATTAAATCTAATGCAGGCAAGTTTGATTAGGCTTCCGCGAATGTGGGCACATAAAAAAATATGAACATAAAAACACATGCAATAACACGCACACACAAAAAAACTATCCTCCAATTATAGAAAATAGCCGGTCTCGCAAGTTGATTTACGACAACGTTATCTAGGAGTATACGTCCTGAAAGCATAACATAGCCCCATGTCCGTTTAATTTCTTGGCGGTTTTAAGTTATTGATCTGGGAGGTTTACTCTAGAAAATGAATCGCCCAGCTCTCATGCATAACGCATGGAGACAGACCACCGGCTCGAGAGTCTCGGGACCGATTTTCCCAAGAACCTTTGTCACGTTTATGGGGCACCACGTGGCTCTGACCTGATCATCTGTTTCACCCTCCCTCCATCCCCGCTTCGAAAGCGTGGCGTCTTCGCGCGCTTGAAACAACGTTTGCGAGTTACAGCGGGCGTTTGTGGATATATACGACGTAAAATAAAGCAGAGGGAGGCTTCGCTGACCCCGAAGTTAGCGATACGCGGTTCCGCCTGGTCGGTTTACGACGTTCCAAGCATCTCGCGCCGGTGGGGGATATGTTATGGTCCGTTGCACCTCACGATGGACCGGCAGTGAAGGCTACGATGTTACGTCGACCAACCCAGCACTCCGCCCTTGCCACGTGACGTCACGCTCGTATACGCGTCCCTCCGCCCAACCAGAAGGTCCCGTGACAATCTCCCAACTCTGGATTGGCTCCGGTGGCTCCTATAGACTTCGCTGCGCTCCGTCACGAGGCGAAACGGAGTATAAGCTCGTGGAGGTGCCGCGACCACCGCTGAGTCAATAAACAAAAGCCGTTGCTGTTGTCTTAACCTCTGGCGGGTATGTCGGAGTCGTGACGGCGGTCTCACAGGAAAGCATGGCGCGTTTCCAAAGTGGTCCTAGCGTCACATATATACATGACGAGGAAATGCGAGGCACCGCGCTCAACGACGCCAGCCGGAACGTTCGGAGATGCGACGAGAGGAAACCACCGCGTGCGTTGTTGATGTTCGGAGGCACCGATACCGAGCCCGTATGCAAATGCCTCGAACATCGACTGTAGCGTGCGCTCAGCTCTTAGCGCTAAGGGGCCGCGAGCACGCGGGTGGCCGTATACCTTCCGACTGGATAAGCTTTCTAAATCCAACATTGATCTGGCGTCGTATAAGCTTTGAGCGTGCTCAAGGAAGGCTATTCCTATTGGCGGGGGAATGTTTCGGTGGTGCCCTCCTATGGTTCCCTCTCGTGGCGTCTTTACCTCGCGAACAACGAGTTCGATGGTGCTTGAAATGAGCATGGTGGAAGGAAGCTTGAAATCATTGCACTCTGAAACCAACGCTGCCAACACCGTCAAAATGGAAGTTCTTCCATTACTCTCATTTTCGTGGATGAGAAATCCTTTGCTGAGGTCATAGTTAGTCATAGTCAGGATTCGTTCGGTCAATCATGGAAGGCCGATCACAGCGACGCTTTTGATTACTGACGTCGACAATACTTGGTCTCACCCACGGTGGTCTCACCTGTCTCAACTGAATGCGGGCTAAGCGCGAATTCTATGAAGGACTGATGTTGTCTCTGAACGAGCGACAGCATCGATCGATTGCGAGGAGCTCGCGTTTGCAACTTTTGCTTGCGGTTTGTCCATGTTATAGGGTAAAGCCTGGTTCAGACAGTTGCGTTTGACTGCGTTGCGTCGAGAACCGAAAGCGAGTCACCGGCACATCTGTGCTTCGTATGAAGCGTGGAATCCAATTCAAGGAATCATCTTGGCACGCGATAAGCAGCAGGGATGTCCTGGTTTTCGCAGCCGCAAAGCAGTCAAACGCAACTGTCTGAACCAGCTAAGGCTTTAGACGTAGCATAAACATCAGTCAGCAAATAAGGGCGTTGCAAGAACGTGCGATACAAAGAATAGCGCTTTCCCATTTGACTAGCGAGGAAGCACCGACGTGGAATGGTGTCGAGCGACCATGATCTGTAAATTTTCCCACTCAATATCTAGACACGAATCGTTAGACTCAACATCAGTCGGTGTCTGTCGCCAAACGACCACGATTTATAAAGACTTCTGCGAAATCGACTGATCCCACACAAACCTGCCAAGATATACGATTCTCTCGCCACTATATTCACGCGCGGGTCAAATGCTCGCAGCGCCTGGCGAATACTTAAAGACACGCGCTGAAAGTTGTGCGCCCACAGTTGTGCGCTATCAAGGGCGTCAGCGCGGACCTTTTCACTTCAGTAGTTGGCTGACCGTCGGGTAGAATGCGCTGGCGAACTCGCCGCTATGAGGTTGCTTCAAGATGGTTGGTTTCAGTTTCAACGTGCACGCGATTGTGTTGCTGTTTCGTGCCGTTTTCGCTTAATTTTGTGACGCAAAATTCTTCCTTGTAGCACACAGGGAATAAAACAATGGTGCTGAGCAGCTTGGAGAACTACGAGGTAGTTTCGAGCCTAAATTGCGAGCATTCTTACGAACACCAGATGCGACTGATTACGTCCATCGTTAATTTCGGCCAGGTTCGGCGTTGCTGCGCTGATGCACAGAGAGGATTAATCATCGCCCACACCGGTACCCGCGAACCTAATTTCCAGAAAAAAAAAAAGAACAGTAGGACAAGCTCCGCCTCCAGCACGCGCTCGCTGCCTGCCGCCGTGCTTGGTCTGCGCGTGCACCGAATGGTACGGAAGGTAGATAGCTGGCGTTCAAGTCAGAGCATAGCCTCCTCTATACTCACAAAGTTTGGCAGTTCGACGACGGAGTCATATAGTGCCCGGTCGCAGCCATAGAGTTATTATAATGTACACTAGAGGTTCAACTGGCGCTAGTGTCTATGCTGACTTCCGGGAGGCAAATTGAAGCAGACAGCAACCAGTCTACTTTTGCGGTGCTCCTGTGCATTCCTATGGGAAAACGCGCGTGCATTTTGTCTCTTCGCCGGAAAATAACACGAATAACTTTTGTTATTTCGGTTGTACCAGATAGTACGTGCGTTTATTAATATTGTGAAAGTGTAATTGATTTAGTTACAGCATTTTTCTTTACCACTGAACGATGTTAAACTTCGCTATATTTCAGGCCCAAACCTCTGTACCATGGCAGGTATGTAAAAACGAGCGACGATTCTAAGCAAAATAACGATCGAAAGAAATGTAGAGTCTGTTCAAGGTTCGCTAGCATTCCGGTGGCGCTTATATATTGCTAATATGCCCGTCCTGTCACTATATGAAAATGACTCCGTCGCACGACGGCGTCGTGCGTCTTTACGATCGGTTAAAAAACATTCGAACGTAAAAAAATAAAGTATGTAAGCTACAAAAGTTTTTTTTTTTATTTCCTATGTTGGGCAGTTTTTATCGGGCACCTGTTTTCTGGCTTCTCCCTATTTGCAAAGATTTGGAGCGTGCGGGTGATGATCTGGACCAGGCACGTAGCCAGGATTTTGTTTCGGGGGGGGGGGGGGCGCCCATGACAAAATGCTGTATGAGGGGGAGGGGGAGAGGAGGTCCCAGCAAAATGGAAAATTTGGGGGGGGCGGGCCTCCCTCTGGCTATATGCCTGATCTGGACCCAGAACAAGCATCTTGGCACATATTCATGAGCAGAAAGAATAAAGCACATTGCAAATTGGACTATATTACGTGGCTTTCAATTTATTTCGATCGTCTGCATGCACAAGGAGTTACTTATTCAGTGTTACTGCGTAGTTCTTGCCGTCTCTCTTGGTGTTCCACATGCCCTTCGTTCGTTTGGCACGTATATCCCCCATGCTGGAAAGCACCGACGCCGTGTTCGCGCTAACAGTGTCCGACAGTGCACATAAATACACGTACGAAGTGGTTTTAGCACCGTTTTTCATGCCACGAATTTTAAATAAAAACGCCGTAACTGACCAAATATTTCGTCTGCGTGGCTGAGAAATGTTCCAATGTGCCTAGTACGTACGAATTAATCGTGATATTTGCTTTTATAATCGAGCACAGAGAGAAAATGCACTCGCTTTTTCCCATATAAGTGCATTATCGGAAGTCGATTTCCGACTGGTTGCGTTCTGCTTCAATTTGCAGCACCACACTAGTGCCAGTTGAACCTCTAGCGTACATTATAATAACTCTACGGTCGCAGCTATGGAGGGCGAGGATCTGGTAGCACAGAGCATCAAAGAGCCATTTCTCGGGGAACCTGAACGTCAGCGCACACCTTTTGCAGCGGCAAGGACCCGAAACACACTTGTTCGCACGGGAGAAGTGTGTTTCGGCGTCTCGCCGCGACGGGGCGCCAGTCACGTGGCTCTCTTATCCGTTGTCTGCCGCTCTACCTTTTCCATTTCGGCGGCCAGCTTCTCGTGGCGATCTGCCAGGCTTTGTCAGTAGGAGGCTACAATCAGAGAATCAACTGCTCATCTAATAGTGCAACAGACTATAATGCATGAGTGACTAGTGAAGAAGCAGGTCGAAAAAATCATTAGCAATGTGCTCAAACAGGAAAAACAGATTAACTGACAAGTCTACTGCTCGATGTTTGCTTTTCGTACACATACCTTTTCTTTTCAGCTTCGCAGACAGGAAAAGTAACCTACAATGACGTAGATAATATTTAAAATAAGTTCTCGAGAAACATTTTGATAGACCAAATCAGGCCGACTAGAAAATGTATTTAAGTTAAGTACTCATTAACAGCATTTCACAGTATGGCGTATGAAATATACTATTTGTTATATGTCAAATAAAATGAAAGGGCGAAAAAGAATTGATTTCTGGCATGTTTGGCTGAAGCCGAGCGCCAGTCGAAGTCGAGCGCCACCGCGAAATTGATGCTATAAGATTTCGCGGTGGAGACACATTTGAATATACTGTAAACGACTAAATTTTCGCGAGAACCTAATTTTTGAGAATTTCGCGAATCGCCTACAAATCGCGAAAAATAGGTCCCGCGAACAATTCCTGTAAATGTAAACACATCGAAATCTATATGAGATCCCACCGCGTCGCGAAAATTAGAACCCGCGAATTATTCCAAAACTTCAGCTTTGACCTAAATCGCGAAATATTGAGCCCGCGAAACGTAAGTCGTTTGCAGTATTCAAAATTGTTCTGAGCTATCGTATACAAACAACTTCTCAAGCTTCTGGCTGTTTGGAGCCTTTGCTACACGCAGTACCAATTATAAAGCCAAAACATTATAGACGAGACCGCCTCTATCGACTCAACGCGTAAACACGATATGAAGCGTGTAGTGCGTACGTTGAAAAAAAAAGAAAAAGATACCGGCGAGCGAGCAATGTCGTCTAACGTCTCCAAGCCTCGCGCAGAATAATGTTGCGCCTAACAAAGTCACTTAAGTCCCCGAACCATGGTTCAGAACCACTAGTCTTTGAAACGCGGTCTCTGAGATACTGGAAAACGCCACTCGTACTTCCCGCCTGTCGCCATGAATTCGCCTAAACAGCGAAAGATGCCAAATTAGAGATTTAGAACAAAATTAACAGTTCAATGACTACTTCTTTGAGCAGAACAACCGTTATTGGTGTTCTCACCTTATGAAAACGAATGGCCTAGCTACGCTTGAGCTGCGTAGGAAGCTCTCCAGGCTAAACATTTGTTTTGCTTATGGTACGAAACAATGTATGGCTTGGCACACATACTCACCTCATCCCGTTTATGTCACGAGCTACGAGGCACCATAATCAACATTCATTAACGCCAATCTCTGCACGCACTAATCGTTTCAAATTTTCCTTCTTTCCCCGCACCATCTCGGAATGGAACTCTCTCCCTTCTAACGTTTTCGAGCCTACCGATTTTTGGGATTCCATTGATAGTTATTTTTCTTAGATGTCCTTGTGTTTTTCGTATAAAAAATCTTGCCTGTTAGGGTTTAGCACGTCACTCTCCTGTTTCGCATATATTGGCACATACCTGGAATATGTATAGCCATGTGTTTTATTTTTGGTTTCAAAAGTGCTTACTTGTATTTTACTTATTGTTATTTCCACTCCGGCTTGGGCCAGTATGTTCTAAATAAAAATAAAAATATTTTATCTATTCGTGAGTAATTAAAGTGCCTCCCGTAGCAGCCGAAAATAGAAGTTACACTAGAGCGAGAGAAAGCAATTTGAACTCGGTTAAAAATTTAGCCAAGCCGAACTCGTACTGGCATATAGATCCACCCGAATGTCGGAAAAAAAGCATCGTGGTGCCTCATAAAAAAGCTGCCTCGTTTTTGTTATAGTCTGCCCCAACTCCGTAGACGGGGAGCTCCGACTTTAGCGACAATTTATGCGGGCGCGACCGCGACGCCCTCCCGCGGGTTTCTGTGCCAATGTCCCCCTTTGCCCCGCCCCTTTCCGCACTTTTTCCTGGAAAAAGAGAGCATGTTTTCTCCCGTGGCCTATCATATTAGACCGATAGCTGAATGACTTACAGTGTGAAAGACAGGATGCTACTACTATTCTACATTCCGATGACTCCGGTGCGCCGTGCTGCAGCGACAATCTCGACTACGGGGAGCAGAAGCTCAGGGATGTTTACGACTCAAAACGGACGTTGTACCACTTGATGGCACGCACCACTTGGCTCGAATCACCAGCGAAGTCGCGGCGGCCGATAAAGAAGCGATTTCTAGGAAGCACCCCGCCCCACATTTCACTCTCGTTTTTTTTTATTCGCCCTCTCTCTTCTCTTTTTCTTCTCCCACTCTCTCTTCTCTATCTGGTAGAATCGGCCATCCTGCCCAACCTTGCTCAACCAGATCAGAACGCAAGCTCACACGACAACGGGAACGCTTTGTTTCGACTTCAGCAGATCTCTCCATGTGCGTACGTTCCGTGTGGCCTATGAACACTTGAGTTTTTATTTTGTACGGAGATAGCCATTCCAACGTACGAACTTAACTAAATTGTCAGGGCTTAAAGTCACTGAGCTTGGGAAGAAACTTTTGTCATTTTACATAAATCCTCGGTGTCCCCTATATTTATAGTACAGCACAGAACAACACAAACAAATTTCTCTATATTTATTTCTTATTTTATATATATATATATATATATATAGATAGATAAGAATCTCACTGACTAGAACCAAACGTATTCAAGCTCTCAGCGTATTTCAAATTAGAGGTGCGTTGATACAACGAACAATTCCTGGTGTTTACGGTGGCAAAAAATAGCGTGAGGCCGTCCAAGTGAACTGACCACTTCAGTTCATGGATGCCTTGGACAAAATGGCCGTTAGAGATCCTTTTCAAAATTCCATCGGGCAACGTCGGCGGTCTCCATTGCTTGGACACGAAGTGCGTGATTGGACCCGAGCTCACGCCGAACGCTGACGTCACACTCGTGTCCAATACGCGATCAAGCAATGGCCGACAGGCGTCGGCGCGGAACTCTGAAAAAGGTCTATTGCCTCTCACAAAATGCGAGGTCTGTGCATAACTGCTCCTTAGATGGACGTAACAAACTGTTTCTGCTAATACAAAAAAATATATGTATATATAAATAAAACTTAATTTCGCTACATAAGTTTGCGTACATAAGGTCAAAACAAATTCTGTCCTTTGATATTTCAATTCATCTCAATTCAATTCAATGTTATTGACTCCAATTTGGAGAAGGAGACAAGGAAAAAAGCTACATTACGTAGCTTGACAGGGTCCTGCCTCTCATACAGACTTGGGCAGTTGAGTCGGCACTTGCAAAAAACAAAGCATGATACAGCTTTTGATATCATGAACAGAACAGAACTTCTAAAATATTATTTGTTGTAAAAATGAAATTGTCTAATTTGGTTATTTGACATATTTTTATGTGAATATTGTTTTTCATGAGCTTATTAATGGTAGATGGTACGGTATACTGGAGCATTTGAAATCCGTAATGGACCTTTTGCGAGAAGCGTTCTGCGCACGCGCGAGCGCCCGATGCCAAGCGGCGAAAGTCTGCACGAAAAATCGAGGAAATTCGGAAGGAGGCTGTGGGTCAGCGAGTAGAACTCGTAGTTGCAGCATATATATAATTGGGTTACACAAAAAAAGAAAGCGGACGGAAAGAAAAACACGACGTTTGGGTGGACGCAACGGATGCCCCTCTTTAAAGTCGCGTTGGGCAGCCACCGCAGCTCAGGGAGCGAAGAAACTGGTAGCGTAGCTCACATTATCGACTGGTAGCGCAGGTAGGTCACTTCCTCGATTTTTAATTCGTGCAGCCACCGCCTAGTGCCGTCGGTATGTGGAAAAGGTCCATTGGTCCTGGGATGCGGCACTCTCCGGTGCTCTGGACTACGCGTGTGATAAAACGAAGAGCTTTTAACCAGCGAAGCTAAGTGAAGGAATGGTTTGTTATTATATTAAATACTATCTTTATATTTCTTAATTAATGTCTGTGTATATATAAGTCAAAAACACGCGTTACCTTAAATTTTCATAATAAAATATCGGCATGACTATTATATGGTTATATATGGCTACTAAACGTAAGATACTTTTTTTTGTGCGCGGAAATGCGTATTTCGTAAGGAAATGCGTGTACATCGATCAATCTGAGAGCGCACTGACCACTCTGTCAGTTTACAGACTCGCGCAGACGCCAAGAAGACGCGTGGGTGTTTTGCTTGGGACAATTTAAGAGCCCAGTCTTTAGCTAGGGAGAGGCGAACAGGGTAACACGATGCGAAAACACGGTCTTAATTACGTTAATAACGAGAACGACGTAAAATTGGGATGCGATTTACGCGTACAATTTCGCTAATTGAATTCGTGTCTCGTGTTTCTGACATTCCGAAACAACGAAGGCTTGAAAAGTCTGGCACTCCAGACGACTTGAACAATCTGAATGGATATTTTAGTTACTGATATTGATGTCGTCCAGCGGCAAATGTTCGAGCGTTTGAAAGGCAAGATCTGCCGAGAATACCGTTGTGACAGAGGTGTTTTGTACGTCCCTCCGCGTGTGGTTGTAAGGTAGCGTAACCATCAAATGCATCTTATATTTAATGATCTAGCAAATACATTAGCCAGTGTTTCGCAAGAAACGTATCACAAGCCCTGCGACAGCTCCTGGATTGACGGAAGAAAAATGCTGTCGGCAGCCGCCAGTCGGAAAATCGTGCCCGCATAGACGAACGTTTTTTTTTCTTTTTTTTTTTGAAAAGGGTTTTGTTTTTGTTGATTATTGTAAGGGTTACGCAAACCATCGAAAACAATGCAAAATCGACGGTGAAGCCAAAGTCCTAATGCTTTTGCGTCAGTTTTAGTTTCAAACCAAGGTATACGTGTTTGTATTGCCGTTGCATCATGGTCGTGCGGTGATGTGCCTAGATGAGTGAGTGTGCGTCTATATTTGCGAGTGTGTGTGCACGCGCACAAATAATCCGACCTTCCTCTGCCAACTCGGCAATATGACATAATATCCGGCAGCGTGACATTCGCTGCCGTCCTTCTAGCGTCAAATCATTAAAATTATACAAAAATGGCCACTTGGTATAACAAAAAAAAACGAGAGAGAGAGAGAGAAAAAGAAATACTCGAATCATAACCGGTGGCGTGATGCCGACCTGAACGCGTCGGATACCGCAACGATTGGGTGCGTACGGCAACGCCGCCTTGCGGGAGCGACGGCAGCGTCGGCGGTGGGTAGTTGGATTCCCGGAATACACACAGCGCCGACTCTCCGGCCATGATCCATCACGCCTCACTTTCAGAAGCCGAAGGGGAAGGCAAAAACCACTTGCGCGTGCGAACTCGGCCGCCGAGGATTTCCGTGCGCCATCTAATTCATCAGCGGAGATAGCCGTCCGCACCACCGCAGGCAGCCCCGTGCGGCCACCGCGCATTGCGTGACTCGCGCCGCCGCCGCCGCCGCCGCGCCTGGTTCGCAACAGATGGCGCCGCACACCGACGGCCGCCCCACGTTTTTCCCGCGCGCCTTCGGAAACGGTACGAAAAGTTTGGGTGGTCAGTTGGCAGTTGCCAAGCGATGCCGCGCTACGCCGAGACCACCGATAGTCTTTGTTGTTGTGTTTATATTGTTTTAAATTTTTTACTTTCGGAATACGCGCGTGTCTGATTTGTTTTAGGCGAGATGGAAGTCTGAAAAACGAATCGGAGATGCGAGGTGGCCAGTCAACGCGTGTAGTACTGCGCCTGAGCGCGCATAAAACAACAACAAAAGGTTTGAAGACGCGTATGTGCGATTCCCACGGAACGAGTGTGCTTCGCGCGTTATGCACAACGCTGGATGGAATCTCGAAAACTCGCGAGATGAGTTTGTTCTTTGCTTACGGGAACGAACTACCCTTCCTTTCTTGTCGTCATCCGTAGTTCGGCTCCTTTTATTTCGTGATTCATTTTTTTAGGGAGTATTTTGGGGAGCGATATACTCAAAGACCGCAGAAGTGTTTCTCCGGGAATCATTAGGTATTCCAGCAAAAAGAAAACACACAAAATAAACTTTTTGCTTTCTTTCTTTTCTTTTTTTTTTTGGGGGGGGGGGGGGCATCTAGAAGAGAAACAGATTTCGATCAGTCTTCGCCTCTGCAGGAACGAGCTTTTTTTTTTTGTTCCTCTTTCGGTGACACATCTGCGGCTTCGTTGCCAACGAAATCGTTTGTGCGCGCAGGCTGTAAAGTATTCATGAACGTGCGCTTCAATGATTTCAGCCACGGTTGCAATCAAAGACTCGAACCAAGTCGGTCTTGGCCCCGGGTCGCGTTTCTACTCAGCGATATGCTGAGGCTTTTTATATTTATTTATTTATTTATTGTTTTGTTGTTTTTGCGTCCACGGGGCGTCGTTAAAAATTACCAACGGACTCCGGCCAGAATGCGTCGATGAGCAGCACCGGTCTCGATAGAATCTCGCAGAAAGTTGGTTTCCCACCGTGCCTGTTGCCGTATATCAAATAAATCAATCTTGAAAAACTTTTTCATTTCTTTCAATCTCTTTTATTTATGGTTTTCCTACTTTTAAAGCATGCGATACAAATCCCTTTTAAAGGGGCCCTGCAATCATATTTAAGCGTCTACCTTTTTTGCGGTTTCCACGTCTCTTGGGGTTCGGGCAAGCCAGCGGGCACGGAGAGAGTAACTAAATATCAGTGCGTCAGATTTTAACCGGACGACGCGAAAACCTTCTCCACCTACGGGGGCGACCCGCGGTGCCGAAAGCGCGCGATATGTGAAGTATTTAATCCTGGGCTTACTACTGGTCAGAGCCGCTAAACGCTTCTTTTTAGTCGAAATACAACACATAAGTGGCGCGAACTGTTTCAATTATTTATGAAAGTAGTTTTTGTTCAGTATTTTAGATCAGAAAATAAACAAAAGAAGTTTATAAAGTACGGAAACAAAAAATGACCCATCGACATACCCGCCACCAAGCGGTGGAAAAGGCGGCGCATACTAGAAAGGGTATAGTGGGATCAGGCACCGACGAGCGGCGAACGTAGAAAGGCCCAGGATATACGCGGCGGCGCTGCGGTCGTATACGAGCTGGAGTATCCGACCGGTTCCGAGCGTTCCGAAGGCCTTCGGAGCAGGTTTGGCTTGCGATCTTGCCGTTTGGCGGTATGGCACCGCGAAGTGGCTCCCGTTCTGAACTGATCTTTGCCCGTGTTTGCTGTCGTTTGTGGCCAATAAAGTGTCATGCCAAATTAGTCTTTAATCGCGCAGCAAATGCAATGCGAGCCGCCCTGGCTGCCCTCTTCATACAGCTTATCGAGAACATGCTTTAGTGGCGCCCTGTCGAGCCGTCGGCACGGAGTGCGGCAGCCGTGAACGCTTGATTGAGCTCACTACCCCTCCTCTAGTTCACAGCCACTCAAGCGACCAAGGACGTCATGAAGAAGGTTATTTTTTGTTTGTTTTTGTGATTTTAATTCGCCCATAACTTTTAAAACAAAGCGAAATTCGAGAAAAGAAAAGTTTCATTAAGTTACTACGTTCAGTGCGCTCAGGTTCGGTGCAAATTAAAAACCAGTAAAAAAGTCCTTGCAGAGCCCATTTAATGTCATAAGTTATTCGAACGAAACGTTTCAGCCGATTCCGTAACATCATGTCACATTATCATTTAATTATGTTCAAAAGCTTAATTTAATTATGTTTTGGAAGCGCGATTAGTCAACTCATCATGTAGGCTGTGAACCTGTTCTCCCAGAAAATAACCTACTTGCTTCAGCTATCGGTTTTACTTCATCAGACATTATAGGCGAAAAAAGGCAGCCTTTTTTTATGGGTGCCAGACGGCCTCCGATATGAGGGAATGCTCTTCTCCGAGTCCCAAGTAGGCAGCTGCGCTGCGGCGAAGCGAGACATTCCAAACGCCGGCGTCCACTCGGTATGGGCAGCTTCTCCACAGTTCACCAGTTCTCGATGAGAAGCGGACACAACTAGAGTGCCTAAAGTACATAAAGGCTCCTAGACACAACTAGGGCCGAAGAAGGCCACGATCATGTTGCGAAATTCGAGTATTCTCAGCGCGCAACACTCCGGATCGAAGAGTACGGTATACGAATCGATAAGGGAAAGATTCAAAATTTCGCGCTGGCCTTCACTATCAAATGAGAAAAACAATCTGCCGAACTTTCGGTAGATTGTTGGCTTAAAGGGACCATGAAGCGATTTTAGACATAAGTTTACTGACTGCATATCGTTAACAAAAATAAATTAAAAAAATAAGAAAGCACGCGAGATTAGCAAGGCCAAATTCTCATTTTTGACATGATATTTTGGCAAATAAAAGCGGACTATATCTTACACTCTCTCTCTCTTTCTCGAATGCTCGCAACGAAACTGGGTGTTTGAATGAGTAGATTCATAAACGAGTTGTGGTGAAACTTTCTGTAATGAGCGGTACACCTGGCAAAGTAACCGCAACATCCACAGAGTCGAAGCCTTTTTTTTCCCCTTTTTCTGAGCGCGTTAGTTCGATTTAGCTTCCGTATTAGATACGAGTAGTGTGTCACTCGAACTCTGCTCGCAAGCGATGAAAGTGTCGATGAATGCCCTCGACGTAAATGACCCAGTTCAATAACAGTTTGCATAAGCCGCAGCGTCAGCGGGAACACGAGGGGTTTCTCCACGAGGAATTCCATCAGAAACTTATATTAATTCGTTTCTAGCATTTTGTGTTCGCAGTCGAAATGTGAGCCGAGCATTCTGTGCTGAGTGACTGCCACTCCTCCGCGACCGGGTTCCGGCGCCGAACTGCTGCAACCTTCATCGGGCGAGTTCTCGTTTTGCAGTGTCGGCGTCCTGGCGTACGGAACAAGGCCCATACTTTCACTATGCCGAAACTTTTTAAGTTGCACTTCACTCAGCTGCGAGTTATCCATAGCCATGGCGTTGATCGCACAAGCGTCTAGAACCAGCGAGTTTTACGAAGCAATCGGCGTTCATGGAAACCTCAAAATCCAAACGTTCACCAACTCGCCCAACAACAAACTATTTTATGGAAACCTCAGCAGGTGACGTCGTTTCGACGTCCTTGCGTCGAAATGTCGACGCAAAAACGCCATTTGAGACGCAGCGCTACCCTTGACTGACGCGGCACGCGGCTTCCTCGCTCGGCTTGGAAAACTTCCGTTTCCGGTAGAAAAGCATACTTTACGTCACGGCCACGTGATTTCACATGTCGGTGGCCAAGCCCGCTCGAGTCAAAAAAAAAAAAAAGCAAGCATGAGTTATAATTTTTTTTTTTGGGTGCAAGACTGAAAGCAGTAAAACGAAAACGATTTTCTGCTCCGGGTTCCATGAACATTGACGATTAATTGGGGACTTCATTTGAAAAAGCTAGAAAGTTATGTCATGAATGGTCGCTTTAAGTTCCTCATATTTTGGTGAATAACAAGACTATTTCAGCTGAGGGTACGTTTACTACGTTTGCTTCAAGGTGCCTCCGCTATACCCGGTGCCTCAAATAGCGGCCAGGCTCTTTAAATCGACCGCAAAAATCGGTTTCTTAACCTATCGCGCCACGATTTTGTGCAGCGTTGCCCCCAGGTGGTGCATTTTTTTATAAAATTTCCAAAGCTCGAACTTATCTGGGGAAGAAGTGAAAAAAGAAGAAAAAAGACTTAACTTTTATGAAAACGCAGCGAAGCCACCGGTCTTCAAACAATAGGGCGTTCTACCGTTTGAAGACTGGTGCCTTTCGCTGAGTTTTCAAAGGAGTTAAGTATTTTTATTTTTTTACTCTTTCCTCAAGTAAGTTCAAGCTTTGCAAATTTTACAAAAAAAAAATGCACCACCTGTGGGCAACACTGCACAAAATCGTAGAGCGATAGGTTAAGCAACCGAATTTTGCTGTCGATTTAAAAAGTCTGGTCGCTATTTGAGACAGCGGGTAGATTAACCATTCCCCCAGTGCGACACGACCGCTTATCTTAGGTCTCTGACGTTCTTTGCGCAATGGTTGATTACGTGAACGCGCGCCTGTACGACGCTCATACAGATCCTAACGGGCTGAGGTAGGGATCGAACCCGCGATGCACATGGGTTCTGCAGCGCGAGCGTTCGCTTATGCGCTCAGAGCCGCGGCGTGTTAACAGAGTCTACCTTTCGGAGAACGTGTCAGAACGTAACGTGGCGAGTATTTAGGCGCCGGTTGGCGTATGGATGGCGCAGCAATCACATCACACGTGATCACATGTAGGGGTACTAATTCACAGGTGGACATATATCTCAGTTCGTATTTGCCGAGCGAGTGCTGATGGCAATCTTCCACGGTGCTCACGCAACGTGCATTCCACACCCTCGAGATTGCCGTCTTGGCAACCTGTATACGTGTGAGCTCGTTTTGAGTATGCCCAGTGAACAGCGCACTTAAATACGGCGTCTACTAAATGAACTCGCTTGGAGAGAGAGAAAATAAAAAGAGGCGCTTTTTGGGGTTGCTGCTTACCTTGGAAGTAGCTCTTGGTGCGCAGGTAGGAGACGCTGAGCCTGAGGATGGAGAGCTTGTCGAGCTTGGACAGCACGTTCTGGTCGAAGGAAGCAGGCTGGCCAGCGTGTCCAGCTCGGCGTTGAGCCGCTCCCGGTGCCGCTTGCTCGGGTTCGACTTGGTCGGCTGGCCCGGGGGTCCCTCCTTCGCCGGCACCCGGACGCTGCCCACAAGAAAACAGACACGCGCAGTATGAGAACACGCGTCACGTGAAAAAGATACTCGTGTAATGTAAGGAAAAAAAGATATTTGTTTATCTTCATTAAAGGGACACTAAACTTTCCCATAAGACAATTTTTGAAATGTCTAGATAGGATATGCATGTCAAAAAATAAAGCGAAATAAATTAGCAATATCCAAGTCTCGAGACTTGTTTGAGCGATTATGCTTTTACTCCGGGGCAGACGTCTCGACTATTCCCAATTGCGCCCAACTTAAAATGTGTCTCGCGATTTAAATATATCCCCAAAACCTTTTGTTTTGAGTGGTATTCCACACCGCCTGGTGATAGTTACAAAATTCCAGAGGCGAAGCGAATTTGCTTAGAAGGGTGAAAGGAGGAGTCAGAGTTTTGGTTTGTAGTTTCTAGGCTAGGTGGCGCAAGCTATCGCCCGATATAAAGGGTAGTGCCGTTAGCATCCATCCATCCATCCATCCGTTCAGCGAGCCGGTGGAAAAACCGTCCAATAGGCAATTGCTCTGTTTTCCTTCTTTGACGATCCGCCTCGTTCAGAGAGCAAGAGAGGAATATTTTGAAGATTGATTGCTCTATTGATTGGGGAGGAGGTCGTGCGAAACAAGAGTTTGCGATCGTGTGTTATTTTATTTGATTTTTGCGATAGCTGAGTCACGCGAGTACTTTAAAGTCAGGGCCAAAATCCTTATTTGAGCGGTTTCGAGAGGGCATGTTACCTTTCAGCGCCCAATGTGTTCTCTGCGAGACATTTTAAAACCGCGCAATACATGAAGCAATTTATGACGGATACACGCTAAGTTCGAAAACTTCAAGTACAGTATTTCGCTCTTTGGACGCCCTTTGGTGTAACAAAAATTCTCGCCTGTAGTACGGCGCGACGAACTTGGTGACGCGCAAAGACAAACACGATTAAACGTAGACTTGGACGCAACTTTCGCCAACACCAAGCGAACCCAGGCCTGAGAAAGAACACAGCCCCGCAGTGAATCTCTTCTCCGTGATTTTTCTTGCGCGCTCTTCCTCTTCGAGAGCTTTTCGTACTTCCTCGTGCGGTTCAAAAGGTGCGCATGAAACTCGTCGCAATAACAAGAAACCAACAGCGAAGCAGCCAAACTAACGGGAACCCCGAGAGGCGGGAAGAGACGAAAGGGAGGCGTATGCTAATGAAGCGCGAGAAACGGCACGCGTGTAAAATAGTGCCGAGCTCGGCGGCGGCTGTTGAGTTCACGGGACGCACTCCCCTCCACCCTTTCTTCCCCTTGGCTCGGCCATTACGTTTACGACGCGCCGCCCCCTTCGCCGGCCCGGCGCATTCAATCAGGATGGCGTGCTGGGCGCACATCTCGTTTTGCCGCGTTGACCGCTGGGCGCGCTGCGAACATTACCCGGCCAGCCACGCTAATTCGGTTGACTCTGGAGAAGGCTGCTGCTGCTGCTGCTGCTGCGAACAACGCCGAGCGCTGGAACAGATCCTCGCCGTTTGCCGCTTCTTTCGCGAATCGTTCTTCTCGAGTTTCGGCCTTTCCCCTGCCGGCACGCCTGGCTCTCCGGCGTGTTTTAGTTCTGCCGCAACTCGCGCGCGGCAAATGGCGCGCATCTGACGCGAACGAAAAGGAGGATTGCCTGACGCCAAGTGGTCATCATGATTCATAACCAAGTATATTCCTAAAACGCGATTTTGTCTTCCTGTGATTTAGCGCTCTATAGTAAGATGTTAGGTGCCATGAAGTAAGGAGGTTGACGCAGGCACGTAGCCAGGGGAGGGGGGGGGGGGGGCATGGGGCCCGGGACCCCCAGAAGTCTACCATTTTGCTGGGAACTCCTATCCCCCCTCTCCCTCATACAACATTTTGTCATGGGCCCCCCCCCCCCCCCGCCCCCTGAACCGAAATTCTGGCTACGTGCCTGAGTTGACGTATAGAGCCAGATGCTCTAACTCTTTTAGCCTGGCCTATTCCTAGAAGAAGCATCGGAACCAAAGATAATGACGAAACACCATTTCATTTTTTTGTAAGCGAGAGACGATTCTTGCGTCATAATGACGTAATGCGTAACAATACGTTCGTTACACCATGTATTCGCTTCCTACTCTGTTTGCGATAGAAAAAAGAGGGAAAGAGGGAGGATTCCTAGAATGAGACACATAGCGGCGACCTCCCTGGTGGGTGAACCTTCAGTCATGTGCACGATTCGATAATTTCGCTTTCCACATAAATGAATGTGACGTTGCTCGCAAAACTTGACCTATACAGATGCCAGTTCAGGGTCTTGTTGTCACCATTCGGCAAGTAAGGCGAATGCCTAATATTTGAGAACCAAATTCAAGCTCTGAAAGACCGGGCAAAGGAATTGTGAGCGGCCTGCAGATCCACTTACTTCTATAACGAACGCGAAGTTATTAAGAATTTAAAGGGGAGTTAAGATTAAGGAACCTCAATAGTGAATACAAATAGCACTCAGAACGTGTTTTGCGGCGAGAGGGACATTCCGTTTTCTTCTTCTGTTGGAAATATGTCTCTCTCTTTTTTTTTAATATAACACCGAAAAGACGGGCTCTTGTTTAGGATTTTAGAAACAAAGAACAAAGGCAAAAATACTTTTAACCTCAGAACCAAACACGGCGGCGAACGATACCGTTAAATAATGATACAGAAAGATAGAAGACTTGCGGTTACCATGCATTGTTTTATGCGTTACCGAAAAAAAAAAACACTATCGAAATACGTTACTCGTTATTTGCAAAGCAAAGGAACGCGTTACACACCTACGTTATCTCAAAATAGGAGGACCGCGTAACCTTTACCGATAAAAGTAACGCCCGTTTCATTTGCGTTACTTTCTATTTATAAATTGACGGCAACAGCGTTTTTATGGTGACAGCGTTCCTAAACACTATAATAAAAAACGCTAGCGTTTTCTTTTTAAGGCGGATTTTTTGCTTGGGGGAAGAAACAGTCAACATTTTGAAGGTATATGGGATGAGTGCCATAATTAATGACTTGGCGCCTATGCTTCGTTTCAGTTTAAATCCAAACGCAGGCCAGGTTACCAGCTAATAGGATCAATCAATCAGCGTCAAAAGCGCAAGGGGCCTTTTGTGTTCATGATTGGTTCAGCGATGATAGAACACGTGCAGAAACATGACGATCACCATGACGGCGCCCTTTTGACGATGTCTGATTGGTCCCATCAGCTCTATGCGGAGCGCAAGTTCGTCTGCTTCTTGCACGGGGTTGCGATGATGTCAGAACGCCGACCTCTGATTGGCTAATTAAGGAAAAAAGAAATAGCGGGTAGACCTCAAGGCATCCAGCATTGAGGTCTCCCAACTATCCTTTCAATTAAAGCCAATCAGAGCTCGGCGTCGTTCTGATGTCACCGCAACTCCTACGCAAGAAGCAGATGACTTGCTCTCCGTATAGCGACGGCTGCGTCTGGACCTAGAGTGAAACGAAGTATAGAAACACAAAACAAATTTAAGCGTGCTTTTTTTTTCCTTCAGGATTTGGGAAGATGTGACGAGGAACGTAACTTCGTTACCCGTACCTTGAAATAGGTAAGTACGTTACCCGTTACTGCTTTCAAAACGTAACGAGCACGTTATTATACGTTAGCGAAAAAAGTAAGGCGTTAGCGGTAACGCCGCTAGTGGGTCACACGTTACCGCCAACTCTGGCGGCGGTTAAGCGCGAAACACATGTACGACGAAACCGTCCGATCCGACGTCCGGTCAGGCAATACGACGGTCGGAGGCGAGGGTTTTCAACGCTCTCCGGTGCTACGAAAACCCTCGCCCCCCAAGGTCATTCCGGCAGTTCGCACGTCGGATCGGACGGTTTCGTCGTACATGTGTTTCGCGCTTTACGCAGTTTTCAAACAGCTTTTGCGCTCCGGCGCAGCGGTGCGTCCGCTTCGGTGCATCCACTTTGGTGCAATACGTGCTTGCTGCGTTGGGAAGCCCACCGCAGGATTCGAAGGGGCTACTACGCCCGTGTGGAATCACGGCCGCCAGTAAAAATATTACCGGCTAGTGGCAAGTGTTGGTGCGCATTTCCGTTCAATTTGAGGCTATCGAACCTTTCCTGTCGCCTTCCATGTAAAGGCAGCTTGAATTTCTTGGAGAATGAAACACCGCGAACATATATAGAGTGCGGGGTCTGAAGGAAAACCAGGGCGGATAAATGGAGTTTCAGCCGTATGTTTTTTTTTCCTCGAGAAACGTGTGGTTTATGGTTTAGGGGATCAACAAAAAAACCAGGGCGGATAAATGGAGTTTCAACCGTATGCTTTTTTCAATGGAAACGGGTGGTTTATAATTTAGGGGATCAAGAAGATAGCGAGGAGAGGGTGAGCATAACCACACGTGACAACGGTCTAAATTTTTAGTAAAATTTTTCCTGCGACTGGTCGGTTTAGCTGATGATAGCAACCCCTCAAAGAGAAGAGAGCGCTGTGACGTTGCACCTTTGGCGCTGTGTGATTGGGTGCGTCAGATGGTAACGATCGGCTGAGGGCGGACGACGGGGCATAACATAAAGCTTTCACAGAGACTACATTTTCCACAAGCTTTAGTCTCAGACCCGTATCGTTTATAACCATTCAAACAAAACACAAAAACATTTTGTTTTCTGGAAGTGTGTTAAGAAACAGTTATTATGTTGGCAATTTGTTTTACGAAGAATATTTTCGAGCTACACCCGCAGTGGTATGGCTCTAGGTAAGGGTGATATTAACCGGGTGATGAAGTCCCCAAGTGTGGTTCAGAGTCGCACGCTGGGCGAGGAACCACCCCAAGTTTCACTATGGGAAGAGTAAGTTCTCTGCTTCTTGCACATAACCCCTACAAAAGAAGTGGACGAACTTGCGCTCCGCCATATAAGTACTTTGTCTCAGCTTAAATCCAGACGCAGCCAAGGCTACGAGCTAATGGGACCAGTCGAGCAGCCTGAAAAGCGCGAGTCACTGGGACTTTTCGGTTTATGCTCTATAGGTGGTGTTGTATCGGAGGCAGCCATTCACGGCGAGCAATATAGAAGGATCTCGGCCAGCTGATTAACCTCGACAATCGGAATACGAATATAGACCGAGAAAAACGCGATGTATACGCGGGGACGATGAGCGTGACGTTTGATTTTCTCATTTTTCCCCGCGCACATCTCATTTTCCAGATCTGATGATATTCTGAGCTTCTTCATTCGCCGGGGCCCTTCTGCTGTTCGACGTCATAGGCTATCTCCGGGTTCTGCGGGAAAGTGAACTCACCTAGTATGTTTATACGTGCAGTGACGTCACTTGGTCATATAGAATGGGGAAAGGGTGCGTGAGAGCGTAGCTTCTGCCACGTTAACGAGGCGCTTATGACCATCAGAAAGAGGGGCGAACTGACGTCACGTGCAAGCCATGTATAGTGCGAGTTGGTCGACTGATCGGGAGTTTAAAAACGCCCGTTATTCGTAAGTTTTGCTAATGACCGTGTTGGGAACGATGCCATGCAGCACATTCAACGAGCGCTACCCAGTTATGGAAAATAAGGAATTTCAGCATAGTGTTTCCCTCATTTATGTGTAGCTAGCCATCCGTCGCAATAAATTGAAAGATTTATAGCGGTTATTGTGAAAAAGCGTGTACTCATTTTTTTTTGTGTGTGTGTGTGATTTTGAGCTGTTAAAATTAATGTAGCCCCATCCTATACATGATCACTCGCCAAATCAATCCCAAATTCCTGCTGCCGACTTCAAAGGCGACGAAAAAAACAAAACAAATATTGTCAAGTAAGCAGCAAAAACATAAACGGTAGTAAAAACAAAATCATATATCAGTTTTAATTATGTACTTCTCAGCGCGCGTCTTTCCTTTAAAACTTGAAGCGCGTTTTTCTCGCCAACGTGCACGGTGACCCCTAGCGAGGTCGCCCAAGAAAAAGGCCGCGAACATTTCGAGGCAACGTACGTATACTTTTCGTAGCCCGGCTTCTGCCGTGGCATGCACAAGCGAGCTTCGTCGACATGCCATCAGAGCGAAATCCGACAGACACATACGTTAGAAAAGAAGAACACAAACACACACACGCGACTGCCGTGCACTCCGAGAGGCTCCTCCATCGACGCGTTATTTTGCATAGCAGAATGATTAGCAGCTCAACCGTGTCATTACAAAGACCATTTCTCAGGACCCGCGTTCTCGCTCGTCTCTCCTCCTCTCACACACCCTTGCCCTCTTTCCCCGTATACCTCCGACCTCCTCGACTCCGTTTCCGCCTCGTACGAAGGACCGCAGCCAGCCACCGAAACCAATCCAATACCTCGTGATTGTCACGCGACCTTCGAGACGGGTGCAGTGACACGCAGTGGGGCGCTCGGTCGCGTGATAGCTTGGCGCCACGCGATTGGCCGAGAGGGCTCGTAACATCCGCGGCGCTTCGTCGCAAGGCAAAGTGGAGGATATCCACCAGCAGCCGCGCGTTTGCCTTTCCCGACCGAACGCGGAATGTACTTACACATACGTGTACGAAAACTGCCAAGCTCGCGCAACGATAAGCTTCGCGCGCAAGACACACAAAAGTGCACGCGAACTATTACCCGAGCTGTCATTTGAAGGGAGTCAATCTTTTACTTGCGCGTATTTAGTTTTATCGTTTTTTTTCGTCGTCTTTGCTTTCTTTTTTATTTTGAAAGAAAAAAAAAGTGTGTTTATTCCGCGAACTGCGCGTTAGTTTTGGAAATCAGGCACCACGTCCGGGGGGGTAATTTCGGTTAGGCCATTTACATATAGTACGCCAGACTGCGCGCCGAGTGAAGTCGGCGAGAGTCTCTGAGCTTGCCGCGACTTACTTACGCCTAACAATGCTGGCGGCGAATTAGGCTCTTTCGGGGAACGCTGAGACGAATTTCCAACAATTTTAAACCTTTCCCCTCAGTTACGCGGCTAAATATGAAGCTGTGGTCGACAACAATAATTCAGTCAGAGCTTGGGACGGTTCGCCAGTTGTAAGTGACGATCGAAACGAATTTCACACGCCCATTTGTTGTTGACGCTGTGGGACACAACCGAGAGAGAAGAAGAGGCCAGGCGCGTGGAGTCGTGTAACTTTGAGCGACACATGAGGAGGTCGGAGTTTCGATGAGTTTCTCAGGTTAAGGCGCTTTCCGAGTCGTCACCGATGGACACTCGAGCGAGAGCCCCAAGGGGTTGAAATGGACCTTTCCGGAAAATGCTGGGGGACTTCACGGCCATCCCAGATTGCGGTGCGCAGGGAGGGATATTGGGCGGCTGTTCCGTTGTATTCTGCAGGGCCAACTCCGACTTTTCGTATAGTGGCAACTTCTGGGAAATCGCGACGCCACACCTAGCGGCTAGAGCAGAAAGCTGCCGTGGCAGGTTGACCGCCAGCATTCTCCAGTGAATCAGATTTTCACAGTGCCTAGCGGTCTAAAGCCGAAGCCGTGAAAGTAGGTTGAAGCCGCACGATCCATTCAGGGTTGGTTGTCGGTTAAAAACTTTTAGCCCAAATGATCGCTACATTTGATCGACTAATTAATCGATTACGCGGTTGCGTTGACCTTCGGGCATGATATCTAAAAGACTAATAATTTTTCTGTTTACTAGTTCTTGCTTTGTCATTCGTGGCGGAGTGCACGCCGCCTCATTTGAAACTTGACGCTGTACCACCCCCAAAAAGGAAACACGGGCAAACAAACTTAAAAATAAAATAATTTACATCATCTGTAAAATTGGTAATCACCCTGGATTACAATCAGAGGGAATGCCGAAGTGGTAGCTTTGCCATGGCATATTACAGAGCTGCTTCCTAAAATACAAAAAAGGCTCGCCAGTAGTACAGAAAGCATTTTTAATTTCTTTCCGAAAGTTTCAACTCATAAATAAACCAATTATCCGGTTAAAATAATTTAACGCGATGCACGCACTCATCGATCAATCGGAAGGTTAGTTGATCATTTTCCCAGACCTAATACTGTCCTATCACTTAAAATTCAAAGCGCAAGAAAAAAAAAAACGAACGCAAAAATAGGCTAACGTACTCTGCTTTGCTTTTGCCTTCTGCCATCTTTGCGTTTTGCCATCACAAAAGAAACAAACATCGACTTTGTCTACCGCCTGATTAAACTTCACGTGCCGTACAATAGATCGTCATAATGCGTCAAGTAGACGGTGGGTGTTGCACATATTTCCAGAATTCAGCATTAGTCACGTTCCAACCTCTAATGTGAGTGACATAACTATCCCGAGTGTTTGCACAGGACAGCCCCCGATCGAAACCTTCTCGCAAGATAACAAAGGTGTTCTTCCGGGTAGGATGAGGGAGAATCTTATTTCACATAATCGGTGGCAATAAAGCCCCAGACACACTGAAGCTCCATTCGCGGTGTTACCGGCATCTTAAAGCGGTAACCGCCTTAGCTACTGTACACGTCGGCAAGTTTCCTCTATTCGGATACCTGGCAGATGAAGAGCTGCATGACTACTTTGATGGATGATCAGATGCTCAACCACGTGCAGCCACAGCTTGACCGCATCTGCAGTATGCTCTCCGCGAGTATAGCTATATGTCGGCTTAACGAAACGACTAGATGCTTTCATGGCGCTTTGCTCAAGATGGCTCAATCGGACACGTGCGCCCACTTTTATTATCGCTTTGTTCAGAACTGCATGAAAGAGCGTGCCCGCAGCAATGTGGCGCTGATGCCTAGGCGACATTTTGTCTTCGTCGATTTGTTGTATTTCACCGTGAGCGCGTGTATGGTATCGTACTACAAAGTGGCACACCTAACAGAAGGTTGAGGCACGCTAGCTGCCCGTGTAACGAGGGTATTCGGCGCGTCGGCGTCTCCCGACGTCGGGGTGCGTCGCTCGAAATCGCCCGCAACGATACCACGCGCGCGCGAGGCGCACATGTCTGGCTCGGCAAGACCTCGGCTACATCTCTCGGCGTCCACGCCGGAAATGGCTTGCCAGGCAGAGACCAATCACAGTCGAGCTGGGCAGAAGTAAGGCCGGGTGTGCACCTCTGCATGGGACATCCAAGTCAGTCCCCATGATGCGCAGAAGCAGCAAGGTATACACGACGCTGTTTCAAGACTGACAAAAATCATCCTCAAAAAAAAAAAAATATAAAAGCATTGATGTAATGGATTTCTTTCTTTTGGTGCAGTACCGATACACCGTAACCAGGTCGTAGTCCCCGGTTGTCCGATGTTTTAGGCCTAGTCGATCCTGAAGACTCTACGCAGAGCCAAATCGATGCTGGCCGGCGCGCGTTCCCGCGGGGTTGATCGCCCTTTCTCTCGTCAGACGCGTGCTGAAGCAGAGACGCATAGGCGTCGACGAAGCGCGAACCGCGCCCATATACATACCTTCGCTTCACTGTTCAGTTGGCCAACGAAGCGTACTGGGGTACGAGGAAAATGCCAGCTATCTCCCTAACATCTCTCGGATTTCACCTGCCTAATACTCTGGAAGGGTTACATTCCCCGAGAGTGCTGAGCAATCTGATTACACGTGTTGGTTAAACAAAGAAAAAAACGTGAGCCGTGGTTACTCCTCCGGAACAGCTCCGTCCACCGCCCGCAGTTTCTTGCGTGACGGACACATTGGTCATCCGAAAAACTGTCTGCTACGCTCGAAATATCCACTGTGTCAATTTCGACCCTCTAGGCTGCAAATAGTTCGCCTTTACAAAAAGTGTATGCGCGTTTGTTTGTGTCCATCAGCTATGTGTATCTGTCGCAGAGCCCACGCAGATAGAAAGTGAGGGAGAGGAGGAGGATCCAGAGCGCCGAGCTCTGATTGGAAGGATAGTGGGTAGGCGGAGAAGGCTAGCTGCCTTTGCCTCTACCCCCCTATCTTCCTCCAATCAGAGCGAACAAGAGCATCGTCTGCTCTACGCGCAGGGTCTGGCGTTCGAACGTCGAACGCCGGCGTTCGGCGTTTTAACGCCTAAGAATGAGCAAGGAGTAGGCGCAGCTTTCGTTCGGTCTAGTTCGAGGGAGACAGTCTTACGGAGCTTTCACAATACTGTCGACTGCTTTATATGTAATTTTTATGGGTATTATTACCAAACCTTCAGTTTTCATCCAAAAGAAAATAGACAATTAAAGTGGATGGTAAGCAAGGAGCGTGATCACAATAGTTTCCGCCCGGTGTTTCTTAAAGGGAATCGGCCGGCGACATCCGGAAGTTACTGAGGTTTGGCGCTGGTCACGTAGAGTGGGCCCAAATATAGTCAGATGTGACATTTATTTCATTAAAAGGCGCCCAAATATTTGTTAAGTCAATTATGAACGTCGATACGAAACTGCACGGCAAATTTCGCAGTGTATGGCATGGCTGGTCGTGCCGCGACGTCACATTAGGCATTGTAACGTCAGAGTCTCCGTCGTTGACTCGATTCCCGGTTTTGTTGAACATGATTGATGGTGCGTACAAAGATCGTCGTCGAAGAACCGAGTTTCCCTCAATATACCGTAAATATTGTCTTTCTCAGACCGAGGTTGTTTTACTGAAACAGCAGCTAAAAGCTGTCGTGGCTCTCTTTGCATGATGTTACGTCAGAGCTTCCGCTGTTGCCGACAAAAACGCCGTATGTTTTGCTTTGCGAGTGCAATCTGAGCAGTTGGCCTTTGCTTAAAATTGAATTCCTTGTGCGGCAGAGGATTAAAGTTTCGAATATTGCACCGAAGAGATTTCTAAAAGTGATTTCAACATAATATAGTTGTCTTCTGAAACAAAATTTCACCCAACAATCCTTAAAAAAAGAAAAAAAACCATCCCCCCGTTTCACCTCCCCCCCCCCCCCAAGTACCTCGATGTGTGTGCGTTTGCCTTGCAAGTAGCGTCAAGTGCTTCAGGGGGGCACGAGGCCCGTGTCTCGAGCGGCCCTTAGAAGCACATGGCAGTGCAGTACTAAAATGTGCGGCCCTTGGACCCTTGCAAGCTAATGGCGGCGGAGCACCCGGTCGTGGCACGTGTCTTGTGCGCTTCCACAACGATGGTTGCCGGTACTTGCAAAAATGCCTTTATCAAGAAGCTGTACCTCCCCCCCCTCCCTCTCCCTCTCCCCTCCCCCCCGCCCCCCCATAGCACAGACGTGTTCACAAAGAGGCACCCTACATAAATTGTACGAATATTTTTGTTAGATGAGGTAACTCGCTGCCCTTAGAGATCTAACTCGTTTTTATATCGACTGCTATTCACCACGACCTTGGCATTGGCAGCTTGCACAAATGATGTGAACCGGGAGAAAGGAAGCGCGACTCAAAAAGAATCATCGACTCAAAAAGCCCTTCCTGCTTGGTTTGGACTCTATATATTCCGCGGACATGCGCGGGCGCTTGCACATCCGGTATTCAATGAACGAAAACCCGTACTCCGTATAGTGCACATTCGTAATGTCCGCCAACGCGGTTCCTTACTCTTTTTTTCTTCTTTGCTTTCGTCGTTTTTGTTTCGACCGACAAAAAAGGCGTGATGTACGGAGCGAAACCAAGGGAGAGAACATGAGAGCGCGTGGCGATGTCAGTGCAGCGAGCTCTGTTCGGATGGATAGGGGGTAGGTGCGAAACCTAGCTGTCTCGATCTCTACTCACTGTCCCGCTCCCACCAAAAGGAACAACAGCATCGTTTGCTCCTCGCGCAACGCCTCGCGTTCGGCGTACGAAAGCGTTCGAACATGAGGGTAGAGACAAGAGCAGATAGGCTTTTCGTTTATCCATTAACCTTCCAATCAAAGCTTGACGATCTGTCGTTCCCGCACGCTCTCATCTCCTATCTCTCCCTCAGTTTCGCTCATTATGTGCTACCGGTTCGGCTCTAGGCGGGCGTTACATTGACGTGTAATCACTTCTGCGAGATATACACGTTAAAGGCCGACCTACAGAATCCTTTCCGGCCTGGAAGAAACCCGGCTCCCACTTTCCTTCACTCCATTCATTCTTGCTCTCTTTTCTCCTCCTCTTCTCTCCAGAGGAGCGGGTCTCTTAGCTGCTCCCCACGGAAATGAGAAGGTTTTTCCTCTTTCTCGAATGGAAAGGAGGCTTTGATGGAGATGTTCCTTTTTATTGACTGTTCGTCTGCCTTTAAATGCGCGTAAGTATTCGTACTTCATTTAAGTTTCTATCGTGTAGCGTTGAACCAATACCGCTAAATCATACATGCAGATCGACTTATCTCCGCACCAGCCTTCAGAGCGTCAACTTGTTCCGCTTGGCATACTTGGTTTCGAAGCTAAACCTGAGGTCCACCCCAGACTGGAAAAATAGCAGGTCTTAACTAGTTTTAGGAATAAAAGTATGGCTGAGCGTCGATTAAAAATTTTAATAAAATTAATCGTCGTCATTATTTAATTAATCAATTAATCGGTTTCGCTGACACTGTATATATATATATATATATTTTTATCATTTATAGATCAAGTTCGATGTGTATTTGAAAAAGTGCAAAAAGGTTTCCAGCTCATTTCTCCAGCTGTGGAGGCAAAGAAGTTCGTTGATATCCCGCGACAGGAACGAGCTCCTTTAATTGCCCACAAGTCACTGCTGCGGTAAACAGACTCTCGCTTGGCGTTGAAGTGTCCGGGTCACATATAATACGCGTATTTTGCCATCGATTCGGGTTACAAACGTCGCCCCTGCAGCGTACACTGAACCCACTGAACGACGCGACGCGCGGCGCTGCCGTTGGCTTTGGGAGGAGCAAGAACGTCGCCGGTGACCGATTCCGAGACTTTGGAGAATTAACGACCAACATTGCTTGACTACTCAAGGACCTGGCTGAAATATTTGGTCGTTTTCTATGTCCAATTTCAGTTTGCCAGATGAAGAATGAGTTAGATGCTTTCCTTCCTCTTTTCGTTCGTCAAAATTCAATCAATTAACCGGTAAAAAAAAAGAAGTTTGAGGGCGAAAAAGGCTTTACTCGAAAGGTTAATCAATCAATTGTCAAGCCCTAAATAAAACGTTTAAAAACAGATACTGACACCTATTTTATTCGGGCTAATTTGTGATAGGAGGATTGAAGCTGTCGAAAGAAGAGGGCGCGGATTTAACCCGACTTTAGTGAATATCTCGCTAATAATTAATTGATCGAGGTCTTAATTGAAAGTTATTACTACTTTTTTTTTGCCTGTAAGCTTCTGGTCATCTCGTGAATCGGGTCCTGACCCAGAACCTTTGAACAATGATCTTGACAGAGCTGTGAAATCACCATTACACGTATTTAAGTTACTGTAATTACTTACATCCTAACTATATCTTTTCAAGTTACTATAAAGTGTTAGTAACTGTAACTGCGATTTAGATACATTTTCGTGTACTGTGTTACTTGCATTAATATGGCAATTTGGGCCTGTTGGTTCATGGCCGTAGACAGGCGCGGAAAAAAACACAACGACAAAAGGAGACGTAAACACTGGCGCACTCGCAACTAACATTTATTGAGAAAACAAATCCCTCATATAGCCGTGAAAAAAAAAACACCTTAGTCACGACTAGGCACGGTCTAGACCCGTTTCAAGAAAATCAAATTTTTGTCGATAAGGTGATAAAGGCAAGATGTGCACAAGTGACACTTCTATAACCTTATCGACAAAAGAATTTTATTTTCTAGAAACGGGTCTAAACGTGCCTAGTCGTGACGATGTTTTTTGTTTTTTCACGGCTATATAAAGGATTCATTTTTTCAATAAATGTTAGTTGCGAGTGCGCCAGTGTTTACGTCTCTTCTTGTTTTGTGTTTTTTCGGCGCCTGTCTACGACCCTGTAAATTGGTTTAGTTACAAATATTTTCCAAACTTCTGTACACTTTCAGTCATGAGATCTATGCTATACTGCTTAGAAACCTGTTGTGAGAGGTGAGTCAAATAGAACGGGTCGGAACACATACATTTACGGGAACTGAAGTGCGCGTCGCTAATCACAGCACAATATAATAGCCATTCTTCGTGCTATACTATAGTACAAGTAACTCCAACGCAACTTAGTTATTTGTTTAGCAACTGTCACCTTAATGAGTTACAATTGTAAGCCTAGTTGTAACTGAACTTAATTACATTTCCAGTCATGTAGCAGGCTACAACCTCAAAACGGTTATACCGCGTTTCCACTAAAAAAACGGTAGCAATAAACGTCGCCAATCTCGTGCTGTGTATGTGTATCGCTGCGAGGTGACTGAATTCGGACGCCGGAAGAACACAGTATACATATATAATAATAACCATATCTTGAAGAAAAAAAGCGAAATGAACTTCGCGAGCTTATTTGATTAGTAGCACATTTAGGGTAAGAAAAGGATATTAACAAAACGACGTGCTTCGAAGTCCTTTTGAAATACTAATATTATTGG